>LDKF01002108.1:5593-17144 GCA_001026735.1 Rotylenchulus reniformis | reverse complement strand
TCAGTTGACCTGTTCCGTATTCAATTGCCTCCGATGCGACAGACAAAATGGACTTTGTCGGAGCGTCGGAGGGCACAGATGCCTTTGCTTCGCGAAATTCGTCGATGAATCTCGCGCGATTTTCTGTCGTGTCATAACCATAGTCCGGTGGATTGCCATAATGTAACAGAAGGCCCAGTCGACCGTTTATGAAGAATTTGATCCATTCCACCCGACCAAGTTGGTGGCCCATTAAAACATTAATTTTTTATTTTATTCAATTCATAATTTTCAGGCTGCGATGACAATGACAACCAATCTGATTCCGACTGCCCAAGAAGCTGTTGCTGGCACGGCACCTACTATGGTTACTGCTAAATCCGCCGAAAAATGATCAATTTTTGTGCTTTGAAAGCCTTTTAAGATGGACCCTCTCGCTATCTCCAATTTACATTTCTACTAAATGATCATTCGCTTTCTAGTTTTAAAAAGCTAAATTGTTAAAAACGCGTTTTATGCCATTGTAGTCCAAATGAATATAAAAAAATAGAAAAGTTTATATGGAAAATAATCTGATGTAAAAATTCCTATCATAGATTCAATTTTCACGTTTTTAATATAAGATCTGATTTATAGAAGTACCTCGAGTTTAATTTTTACAAATTACGAAGTTAAATTATAACGAAGATCGTAAATTAACAATTGATTATTATATTTTGATCTTCTATGTTTAAATAAAATAATATAATCTTTATAAATAAAAGCAGAAAATTAAGAATATCGTCAAATTGGTTGACAGTGATCGAGTCCATTTTTGTTCAAATTTATTTTCTATTCATTAAATTATTCCATAGATTTAATCTTCAGAACTAATTATAGTTGGTGCCATCTAGGCCTCACGATTTTTAAAAGTATCTAGTCGAACTACTTATATTTTGCGGTCATTGTTAGTTAATTTATAGGTTGTATTACCTGGGGTATTCAAAGCGCTAATAGAAACTACAAGTTCTACAAAAAATCGGCAACATTTTTAATCATTACATAGTTAAACCCACTTTTCGGTTCAATGATTCTAATATATAGCTAATCCAACTTCAAGGATGGGAGGTCTGGCGCAAAAAAAGATTAGCCAAATTTTTGATGTTTTAATTGATATGAACGATTTTACTAAATGTTATTTCTAATTGATTTATATATAATCATTAGTCGGTTTCTAGAAGATTATTGCTAATATGGTGGAATTTCTTTTTGCAACAAGTACATTCATAGATAATCGTGCGTAAAAAAATTATATTTGAAATATTAATGGTTAGACTTGTCACTTATAAGTTAGGAATGCTCACAGTCGCAGTCTGATGTTGTCGGATGGCCTATTTTTCTGTTTCCTTAGATCAGCTAACTCTAAAATTTTAAGGTTATTTTAAAAAGATTCACAAAGTAACCCAAGGAAAAAAATTCCCTACACTTTGGATTTTCCTTATTTTAGCCAATACCAAATTCTACCCAATACAATGATATACCGTAAAACCTGTATTACAACCCCCGGGGGTTATATTTTTCAACCCCTCTCCAGAGGGGGGGTCTATTACAGGGGGGGCTCAATTAGGAGGGGGGCTATATATTTCAACCACACCGACGAAGAGGGGGTACTATTTTTCGAACCCTAAAATCTGATCCAGAAGCGAATTTTTTCCGAAAATTTGTTAAGAAAATCGAAAAAAATCTTCAAAATTTTGCGAATTTCTTAAGAAGGTCAAAAAATCTTCAAAATTTTTCGAAACCAGTTCTCGAAAAGAAATACACCCTAAAATTTTACCATGATAAGAAATGCTCGCATTTTTGATGAAAGAAACTACAATACCGATTATTCCATTGAATTTTGAATTTTTTCCTTTTCCATATATAAAAAATCAATTTTTGGCTATTACCCCCGGGGGTTATAATGCAGGGGGGGGTTATATTTTTCAACCCCCCTCCTGTCTCCGACAAATGCCCATGCCCAACTCCTGAGCCGATCAGTGCTGGCTGTGTATCCCCCGGCCCCTTTTTCTCTCCCTCCCTGTTTTGTCCCTAGCTTTGGTCCTTGGTGCCCTATGGCGTTCCCCTACCGCTGCTTGCACTGGGCCCTTTCTCTCGCCGTTCTGCTTGCTCTGGGCCCCTTCCTCTCGCCGTTCTGCTTGCCCTGGGCCCCCTCCTCTCGCTGTTCTGCTTTGCTCTGGGCCCCTTCTCGCCGTCGTTGATTTGTGCTGCGTCTCTGGCCGACCTCTACAGCCCTCCGACGAAGCGATGCCCCAAGCCCCGCCCTCTGCCCGGAAGGATGCCCTTGGACCTCTTCTTCTTCACTCTTCGCGAGACTCTTGCTTTTGCTTTGTACCCTTTTTGGCGATCTTGCTTTCCGATTTATCTTTTTATTCTGATTTTGCCTCATTGACCTTTTCCGAATTCGTATTATAAAAAAAAAACTCCATTTCCAGTTCCTCTTTTTTACTTCCAGTTTCCACTTTTGGCTTTATCCCTTTTTTGGACTATTCCCTTTCCGTGTTGGATTTTCCCCTTCCCCTCCCCTTTCCCTTTGGTCCATCACTCTCCCCTTGTCAGTTTGGAGAGTGACAATTGAAGAAAGGTAATTGGTCAGTCGTCCTTGTCTTCTGTCCATCAAAGTGCCCCCAACCCCCCTTGATCCGAACTCGTGTCCAACCCTTTCCGCAGGTTGCCTTGTTCTAAAGGGAGTGAATTTCCGGCTCTTTTTTGGTTCTTTCCCCTTCCTCGTCAATCGAAGAATTTCCTCTTCAGGATTAAGAGTCTGGTGCTCTCCAGACTGAGGATTAACCGGGCTCTTAACTTTATTGTTTCTATTATTCCCTTTGCCTTTGATTTCATTTTTATTTTCCATTCAATATGTCTCTCATTATCCGTCAGCAATTGACGACGACGGGCAATAGATTGGTCCAAGAAGTTGGCAATGCCCGGACTCTCCTTGATCAGCCCATTCAAGGAGATTCCTTACAGGCCCTCGGAGCAGCCTCTGAACGACTTAAACGCTCCATTTCCTCTACCCGTAATCTTTTGGATAAATGGACCGGAATTTTGGCCACTTGTGTGGCGGAGGACAGGGCCCCCGAGGAGCGACTCTTTAATGAATACCGGGTGGGAGAATGGACTCCGATCGGACTTTTGGATGTTGCAGAGCAGGAACAGACCAATTTGGACATCCGAATTGATCAGATTCAAGCGGTCGCGGCTGTTGCCCTACCAAACCCCGGTGCGCAACCACCTGCTCCAGGGCATGAATTTGTTCCGTCCGTCCGTCTCCCCCCTCTCCCTTTGATGGAATTTGATGGGTCCGAGTCCCAATGGGGGGAGTTCTGGACAGCCTTTGAGTCTGCCGTTCATAATAATCCTTCTATGAGTGCGCCGCAAAAATTTTCTTACTTATTAGGCCAACTCAAAAGATCCGCCCGGACTTTAATTAGCGGTTATGCTCTAACGGCGGCTAATTATGATATTGTAATTCGGACTTTATGTGAGCGGTACGGGGATAAAGACAAGCTTACAGATAAGTTACAAACCGATTTATTCAATTTGTCGAAACCGACCAATTCGGCCTCTTCACTTCGATCATTCTATGATCAAGTTGAATGCATATGCCGTCAATTAGCTGGGATGGGGATGGATGTAGATACGAATCCCTTTGTATCCATTGCTATTAAAGGAAAACTTCCTATCGAATTACAGACCCAAATGTTGGGAAAGGAGATGGAAGCGGGGGTTAAATGGACCTCCCGACAGTGGCGCGAGGCGACTGGCCGTGCAGTCCGATTGAAAGAAGCGGTTGCAGCTGCCACTGACCACTCACTACCCACTCCGAAGGCGGTTGGCCCACCTCCTCTCCGTTCAGTACCGATGCCACCAGATCCCATCCGGCGTTCCTTTCCCGTGATTGGGGGCGAAACTCCTACCCCTCCCGACCCGCATGCTTGTTCTCTGTGCAATAAAGGTGCCCACCAACCTACCCATTGTCCGGATTACCCAACTCCCGAGGCAAGACGGGACCGTCTAGCCGCTCAAAGGCGATGTTTTGTGTGTGCCCGCGAGGGACATTTTTCTGATTCTTGCCCTTCAAAAGGGAACTGTCCTAAGTGCAATGGCCGCCATCATTTTATGTTATGTTTTGCTAATAAAAAGTACAATCAGACGGCCAGCGGGGCAAATGGGATACCGTTGGGCGCCCGAAAACCCGCGACTGTGACCAACCCAGTCCTAGTCGAATTCGAGGGGCATTCGTCGGAGGAAATGGGTCATGAACACTCCTTGTCTGAAATTTGTGGGCCTGTGCATCAGTCGGGGGAAGGAAAAAAGAAGGGACCACGACCCACTGCATATTTGATGGTAGCAGAAATCGATGTATTCAACCATCGGGATCCTGAAAACCCTATGCGAGCGCCAATCTTTTTTGACACAGGGTCGCAACCCTCCTTTATTACTTTGGAATTGGCCGCAATCTTAGGCCCACCCCGGGTAGCGAAGGAGGAAATGCAGGTTGGGGGTTTTATGAGCCAGTCAGTCCGGTTAATTTCCCCTAGTTATTCCGTCTTGCTGAAGCGATGTGACGGAGGGTGGGAACCTGTGACTCTAAACCAGACCCAAACCATTGTCCCCCCTGTCGAATTTTTGGTAAATGATGATGTGAATGAGGAGGGAGTGTGTCCGCAATCCGCCGCCCCGCAAATTTTACTTGGTATCCGTGATTTTTTGGCGTTTTGTTGTGAATTGCGAGGAGATAAAAGGTGGTCTCTTCCGGATCGAAACGGTGTTCGGTGCGGTCTATGGTGGTGAATTGCCGGCTAGCAATTCAACCCTCCAGCAATTTAGCTGTCCTCTGACCGTCCGCAATCCGTTGCATACCCCAAATGAAACCGGATATGAAGATGTCCAAATTCTGGTCCGCCAAATGTGGGATTTGCAGACCTTGGGCATCCGAAACGAAGAATTAGGCCATGAAACAGCCGCGGTTGATGCTTTTAATGAGTCAATTGAATTTCGGGAAGGGAGATATTTTGTTGATTGGCCATGGAAACCGGGTTGTCCAACTATAATGGATAATTTTAACCTCTCCTATTCTCGTCTAAAATCCCTGCTGAACAGACTTAAGAGTGACTCTAAGCTGCGTGAAAGTTATGAAGGTAATTTAAAGGAATTGCTTGACTAAGGGATCATCGAACCATCTACTCGGGTGGGATCCGAGGAGTATTTCATGCCTCACCATCCCGTCATCACGGAGAAAAAAGTTCGGATGGTTCATGATGCATCCGCCCATTCAAAAGGATGTTTTTCCTTAAATGACTGTCTATTACCTGGCCCTAAATTGGGCCCCGATTTGGCCGCTATTCTGCTTCGTTTTCGCTGTTCTCCGATACCCGTATTTGGGGATTTGGAGAAGGCCTTCCTCCAAGTGGGATTAAAGGAGAAAAGCCGGGAAATGGCTAAATTTTTATGGGTTGGCGATCTTGGACGCCCTTTGTCCCCCGACAATCTTCATATTTTTCGGTTCACTCGGGTCGCGTTCGGGGTGACTTCCAGTCCTTTTATTTTAGCCTCTACCTTTAACCACCATTTAAAAGATTGTGCAGAAATTCGCGAAAATTTTTATGTGGACAATTTGTTGCTGGATTGTGTCGATCCCATCAGTGCCCAAACCAAAATTAAAGAGGCTAAAGAGATTATGTTACGGGCCGGGATGAGACTGCGAGAATTTGTATCACCAGACCCCCAGGCATTGGAAGGATTATCGGACGACGAGTTGTTGCCCGGCATAAATAATGGGGAAGTGCGAATTCTGGGCCTCCAATGGAGATTAACATCTGATGAGTTGGTCATCAGCACCCCTCCCCCAAGCCAGGGTTATACTCGGAGGATTATTTTGTCCCATATTGCTTCGCTTTTCGATCCTTTGGGCCTCTGCTCCCCCTTATTATTCAAACTCAAGTGCTTTTTCCAAGATTTATGGGACACTAAGAAGGGATGGGACGAGGCATTAGATCCCCCCGACCGAGAAAGATGGGATCAACTGATGAGTCAATTTGCTGGCCAGACTATAACAGTGCCTCGGATGACCCGATGCTGTGGTCTTCGCCGGTTGGTGGTGTTTACGGATGCCGGCCCCGATGGGTTCGCAGCTACAGTATACTTGGTCGTCTCCTCCGCCAATGGCACCTCTTCTCATCTAGTGTTCGCCAAGTCGCGTTTACGGCCGAGGAAATTGATGGGCGAGTTAACCATCCCCAAGTTGGAATTGTTGGGTATTTGTGTGGGATTAAAATGTATGGAAATGGTACGGGCAAGTTTGAAACAGTCTATGGAGAGTTTACATTTATTTTCCGACTCTCAAATTGCACTTTCATGGGTCGGAGGGGGAAATTCTACCCTTCCTATCTTTGTGGCGAATCGTGTCCGGGAAATAAGGAGCTATGCTTCGATACAGTTTCATTATGTCCCCCGGGCGTCCAACCCTGCAGATTATGGTGCGAGGGGGGCTTCCGCCTCTGAATTGATGGCTACTCGTCTCTGGTGGCATGGACCCGACTGGTTGTGCGGACCCTCCGACCACTGGCCTGATCAATGGCCAATTCGGGAGTGGAAATCACATTCTGGTGAACTCTCCTGTCCCGTTGCACAACAGCCTCTTCCCAGCATATTTTTGGACCCATCGGCGTATAGTAGCTGAAGAGTACTGTTGGCTGTTACAAAATACGTTCTCTGCTTTGTTGCCCGAAAGGGGGGTGTCACCCTGCGGCGCCGAGTGCCCTATTTGGCGGACTTATCGATTCTTTCCCCCCTCAGCCCAGAGGCGAATAAAATCACCCGAAATTTTATAATTAAATTTGTGCAATTACAATTGGATGGGGATGATTTGATGCATACTAGTCACAATCGTGAGGGACTTATTTGCTTAACCACACGCTTAACAAATGCTAGTGGTTCGGAGGATTTCAAAAATCCAATCATGCTCCCCCGTTCTCATTGGGTGACTAAATTGTTGATTTTGGATTCCCATTATAAATTGGGTCATTCTGGTGTCGATTCCACCCTGTGTCGGTTCTTTTCCTCTTATTTTTGCCGGAGGGGACGTCGGCTCATCAAAACACTTATAAAAGGATGTGAAACTTGCAGGAGAGACCGAGCCGTCCGTTTCAGACTCCCCGCCATGCCTCCTTGGCCTCGAGCACGAGTAAACATGACTCGCCCATTTGAAGCAGTAGGTTTAGACTATTTAGGTCCTACTATTTTCAAAAGGGACCCCGGAATCGAACCGAGAAAGGCCTGGATTTTACCCTTTACTTGTTTTTCCACTCGGGCTGTCCATCTAGAGGTGGTCGATTCATTGGATACCATAACTTTTATTTTGGCAATGCGCCGTTTTATCGCCCGCCGGGGATCACCATGCGAGATTTTATCAGATAATGCTGCTCAGCTGGTCTTAGCCCGGGAGGTAGTAATGAAATTCAATGAAATTCGATGGAAACTCACTCCCCCCTTGACTCCATGGGCCGGAGGAATTTATGAGCGATTAAACCAGCTGATAAAAAATTCGTTTCGCCGTTCCCTTGGTCGCAAGGTCCTACCTTGGTCTCAACTGGTCACCTTTACTATTGAGGTTGAGGCCATCCTGAACAATAGACCAATCACTTTTGTCAGCGATGAAAAGGATGGCCCGTTGGCCCTGCGACCGATTGATTTTATTTTGCCTCGGGCTAAGCTCGAAATTTTGGGACCAGAGACCGGAGATGACCCATTGTATAGACCCAGCGCTGCAGAGAAGTTGGAATCCCTTTGGTTTTCGACCGTCCGTTCCCTTCAAAATTTCCGGGATGTCTGGACACGCGATTATCTTCGTCTGCTGAGACAGCGCATCACCACCACCCACCCTGCTCCTCGGTCGGTGTCCAAAGATCCGCCACAAGTCGGACACATTGTATTGGTGGAGATGGAGGATTTGAGCCGAAATCTGTGGCCTTTGGGGCGGATTGTCTCTTTAGACCCCCGCCGCCGCACTGCTCGTTTAATCATGGGGAACAGAAAGGAATTGGTCCGTCCTGTGTGTAAGTTGGTCCCACTTGAGGTGATGAACGAGGATCCGGTGATGCCGGAGGCTAATCAACAAAGGGAGGCGGGAAACGCCGCCATCCCTCCCCCAATCGGAGAGTTTGCGGTGGATCCATCTGGCGGCGACTCACAAGGAGAAATCGGCGTTGCCGCCGTTCCCCCGCCGGAGGATGATGCCGGAGGGGCAGTGGACTCATCCTCTCAGGGGGTACCGTACCCACTAATACAGGATCCCTCAAATGATATGGACACCCACCCAGCTGAGGGGGCGGAGAATACAGAGAATATAAATCCTCCCCATCGTGCCGGTGGATCTCACTCTTTGCGAAGAGCTCCAAAGGCCAGTAAGCGATACCCAAGTTCGCTTTATTTTATGGGAATTTCGCTGATGCCCACAGCATTGTTTCTGACCTTTCTTTTTATTTTACCCCCGTTTCTTGTCTCGGGCTCCTTGACGGACCTAAAATGTTCTGAAACCGGGGTGGACGTGCGTTTATCCCCCGGGGCCACTAATTCCTCGGTTTGTTGTGGTGGGATTTGTGATACTCGTCCTTACCGGGAACCGTACCTTTTCCCCTTACCCGCGGAACTTTTGGCCATCGGTTATGACTGCCAAGTCACCTACTCAATGAAAGATGGGCGATACGAATATAAAATTGAATGTGCCCACACAGACGGATGCGCATTGGTGGATTGTTTCTTTTGTTTAGAACGGTTCTTTAACCCACAATGCAGCCCTGTACTCTTTGCTCTGTCTTTGGGAATTTTGATAGCATTCCTTTCTTTCCTTATTTACATCCTTTCGGGGTTGGGATTCTCCCTGTTTGGATTTTACCGGTCCGGTCGGTTGGGCCAATTTTGGCGACGTTGGCGACATCCATTTACTCGGCATATCCCTCCCCGTGTACATTGGGTCCGTCGCCGTCAAATCCCGGGTTCCTTACCTCAGGGAGAGCTAGACGAGGAAGAGAGGGTTACCATTGCCCTACCACCGCACGAGGGAGAACCTGGACATTCGGGAATCGGAGCATCCATCCCTATTTCCCCTCGTCTCTCAGAGCGGAATTTCGGATCAGACGAAGGGGGAGAAGATGTCTTATTCCCACTAGCCTCCCGACCCTCTAGCCCGCCAAGTACTGGTACTAGGGCACGTAGTCTCACACGGGTTGGTTCCGCATTGGGTCTACAAGTTGTACTATATTTTTCCTTTATTGTTTTGGTTCCACCCGCATTTGCACCAATTATTCTTTCTGCCCAGACCGAACATTGTTTCACCGAATCGAACGGTACAGTATGTCATTTTAATTCGGTTAGTTCCTTCAATCTTGCCCCAGGGCGTCCCGTCCAGTTTTCTCTTCGGGGACCCCACAATTTGGAAATGGGAACCCTTCACCTAAAAATGGGTTCTGGGAAACTTCTTTGCCAAAAATCCGTATTAATGGGGACTCGATCAGCTAAATTCGAAAGTGATATGGCTTTTCGCTGCCATTTGGCCGGTTCTTGCCATCCCGAGTTATGCTCTTTCATGCCCTTGGACAGCAAAATCCCCGAATTAGCTGGGCATTCTGAGCTCCCTGGCAACACATTTTGCCGGGAAGTGAATCGGTTTTGGCAAAATGGATGCCTTTTCCCCCAAAATGCTTGCCTATTTTATCGAATTTTTGCCCATTTTTCGAATCAAATTTTTTACCAACTTTTTGATTGCCCCACCTGGTTATATCGGTTGGAGGCCGTGCTTAGACTTGATCAGGTTCATGGCCCGTCTATTAATCAGACCATAGTGTTGATTCCGGGACATACTCGGCACATTCCGGGAATGAATCTATCCCTTTCTCCTGCTCCTATGGGTCGATCCCCACTACCAGTGTTGGGGTCACTTTTTTTGGCTAACTTTACCCATGCTACCCTGGTACCATCCGACTTTGTTTCCCTGGTCCGTTGTCCCTACGAGAGTACCCCGCTCCCCCAATGCGAGGTAGATCTCGCCGCGTGTCGTGAATGCAGCATATACCCGGGATTTGGGTCTTTAAATTGCACTTGTGCGGATTATGATCTCGAAAAATTTTGGAGATCATCACAACATGCCCTTCCCTTGCGTCTTCCCCAAGTACAACTCATTCCCCAGAATGGCGAATTATGGGCAATTTTGAATTCATTACCAATCCATTTCATGCTAGAAATGCGAGGGACCCGATTAGTTGTCCAGGATACCAAGGCAGTTTGTCATCTCCGATCGGTGCGGTTGATCGGATGCTATAACTGCCGGACCGGAGGAAGAGTCAGCTTCATTTGTCACTCATCCTTCGGTCAGGTGGAAGCCTCAATCACCTGCTCCGACCATTCCTTTTGGACAACCACGTGCAATCAATCCGGTCACCGATCTAGCATCGTACTTGGCTGGACTCAACCTGTAGTTAATGCCCTTTGTACCGTGGACTGCGGAGATACACCCACCAAATTCCATTTAAATGGAACCCTTATCTTTCTCAATCGGTCCCCTTCCCGGTCCGTGTATGGCCTAAACCGCAATGTCCCTCATATTCCAGCTGAAGGAGTTCACTGGCCTTCCTTGGGTTTCCTTTTTGGGACTGGTCTAGGATCGCTTTGGCAGCAAGCATTGGCCTTTTTGGCGGGGGCAGGCACCCTGGCAGGACTCTATATCGGTCTGAAATGTACTGGCCTAGGGGTGGCTTTCTCCTCCCTGTTGTACGTACCACAGCCGGTTTTACCCAGAGCCCAACCGATCGCCCCCGTTCAGAGGGCTCGTACTATGTGATGGTCAGGATGACCTTTGTACATAATTTGCATTTATTTTTTTGCCACAATTTACATTTTGTAATCCTTTATTTAGTTGAATTTGCCTTTTACATCTTTCCTTGTGCAAAGCTATGGACCCGCAACGACCATTCTCGGGCTCGGGACAAAGTGCACCGTTCTTTGTTCCTGGTGGTGGTTCGGCCTTTCCCCAGGTGGGTAATCAGATGGGTCACGGGGGGCCGCTTTTTCAGGCACCGAATGGTGTCGGAGTTCCACCGCCACCGCCCCCTGCTACCGTCTATTACGTGCAACAACCGCCGGTGGCCCCACCGGTCCCACCGCAACAACCACCACCAGCTGCTGCTCCCGCGGCTCCAATTGCGGCGCAACTCCAGCCGGGGCCGCGCCGTGTTGCTGTCTATGATCTACAGCTGCGTTCGGAGGTCGTCCAAATCCGCAGCCTGTTGCAGGAGCTGGTTCGTTTGCATGGAGATCGCTCTGGGGACATCCGCCGCAACCGTCCGAACCGTCAACAACGTCGTGGTCCGGGGTCTGACCGCCGCAATGGGGACCGTGATCGACGCGATCCAGGGGCGAGACCTAGTCGTCGTCGACGTGATGATCCCGACCGCGATCCGCCGGCGGCTGGAGGGGGCAATGAGGGCGAGGTGCCGGCATAAATTGTGGGTTCTTTCCTACCCACCCCCCCTTT
>LDKF01002107.1:0-24828 GCA_001026735.1 Rotylenchulus reniformis | reverse complement strand
AAATAATAATATCGTTAGCAGACAGCTTTTGAATTCGACAGCGACTGATTTCGACAGTACCTCAAAAGTTTAAAAAATGAACCTCGTATATAAACTCCTTGATAATCAGAATGTTCATGCTTTGAACAAAATTGATATTCTAAGCATTCGATTGGTTTTCTTCTATGTGCTAAAATTCCACACATGACCCGACATTTTAGAGCATTTTCGACCCGAAATTATGAATTTTTTTTTGTATATTTCTAATAATTTATACATGTCAAAATATCATATGTTGGTTTGTATTTTTTTTAACTTTTGAGTTACTGTCGAATTCAGTCGCCGTCGAATTCATATACTATCTAAATCGTTAGCAGACAGTGAAAAAACGAGAAATAGTTAACTGTCGAGATTGGTCCCGTAGCATTGGTCCCGTAGAGAATTCCCGTAGCATTGTAACGAATTAGCAAATGCACCTTATTAAATTTAATAGTTACCGAAATAAAAATTCCAGATCAAGATTTCAATAATTATTTTTATTCTCGATATATTATAATTCATTAATAAAAAATTTAAAGCAAAAAATGATTAGTTGGAGAATAATTTTAAAAAAGTAAAGTAAAAGCAAATATAAAACTTTCATTAAAACAAAGAAAATTTCATCTCGCTTCACCCTACCACCTCCTGAAAATTATAAAACTATTTAATTTTAGTTGAATAATTTTTATTTTGTAAAAAATTTTATAACAAAAAGCTGAATTTAAAAAAGAATTTAAAAAATTTAAAAAAACCAATAAAATCGTCTTATATTGTTTAATTTATTATTAAATAATATAATTTAATTCATCAATTAAAAATTTAAAATTACAGTTTTAAAAAATTACAAAAATATAAAAAATTAAATAATATGATCATATTAATTGTTTGCGAAAATTTTTTGACATGAAAAAAATATTTTTTTAATCTATTTATGAAGATGGTGCGAGTTGAGAACATGACACTAAACAAAATCAACCAAAATTAGTGAAGATTTGGTATCATAAATTGTATTTTATCTTTTTATTATCAATTATTTATATTTGATAATATCATATACTATAGAAAATAAATAGAACTATGTCTAAAAATTGTAAATAATTATAAAATAACATAAAAAAGAATCAAACACTATTACCAGATTGGAGTATAAGGAAAATTCAACAAAAATGAATTTGACATTTATAATTACCGTGATAAAATAATATCAAAATAATTCTTCGGTCGAAATTTACACTTAATTATTTTTTTATATTGAATGAAAATAAAATAAAGAAAAAATAAATTTACCAAAATAAAATTGGAAGATTAAAAAGTAAAAGTAAAATTGAAAATAAATTGAACCAAATTAAGGATATTTTAAAACCTTAATTAATTAATAAACAAAAAAATGATTAATCATTTTCTTTTAATAAACATTTTTTCTAATGAAATTTTATCGAATTATTTTAAGAAAGAGTACTTACCTTTTTAATTCATAATTTTTAAAAAGAATTAAATTATTCATAAAAATGAAAAATAATTTTAGTTAATGCAAAATTTGTGCCATGATAAAAATATAGAAAATCGTTTTATTTTTACTGCTATTAAATATAATATGTATAACTTCATACAAAATTGATTATTGTAAATTCATAAAAAAATTCTTTATCATCAAGATAAAATAATAAAAAATTATAAAATATTTTAAAAGCCAATGCTATTGGATTTATGTAAAAAATTTAACGGAATCTCGAAATTTGAGATTAAATTTTTTCTTGAATATAAAAATTATATATCTGAATTTACATTATAATCCAAAAAATAATCATTTTTAAGATATCTCCATAATATTTATAAGATCTGATGCTAGCTAATTTAAAATTTACGAGTTTTTTTAATTCAGTTGATTGGCGAACATTTCTTGAATTTGTACATGATTAACCCAAAAAATGGTAATTTTTATTAAGACAAAAACATAATAAAACTGATATAGACGAAAATATTAATAATAAAGAGTTCAAATTTAAAAATAAAAATAAATAACAAATTAATAAAAATGTTAAATATAAAATTTGAGCTGAATTGGCTAATTGTTATAATCAAAAAGTGTAAATTATAAAATTAAAATCTTAAAATTTTTTATACTTAATTAATAATATTTTTTATAATTAATTAATCTTTTTAACAATTTAATAATTTCCAGTTAAAAATTATATACTTGACTTGAAGAGGCATGGGAAGAAATAAGAAAACAAGCAATAGCTGCGGGCTTCAAAATATGTACCAAATTGGGAAACCCAGAACCCCAGAACACAATTATTTTATAAAATTCTAGAAAACAATATTATTATCTTTAAAAAATAACTTTGATAATAAATTCAATATTATAAGATAAAAGATCTGAAAACTAGATCGTTAATAAATCCATATATAATAAGATTAAACCAAAAGTTTATGAGCGAAATAATTCCAATTGCATCTAAAAGTTAAATTTATTATGTAGAAATATATCTGTAAAATTAATAATTTTCAAATTAAATAATTAAAAATATGAATATAAATAAAATACAAATTTTATATTAGCGAATCAAAACACCCTTTGCAATGAAAAAATGTAAATTAAAAGAAGAAAAGGAAAATAAAATTTTCTCTTATAACAATTAATATCTGTTAAAAATGGGTCTACTGGTCATGAAAGCAACCAAAATGAGTTTGTAATTAGCTCAAGCGGCTTCACAGATTAGATTTAACCTAATATCAAATAAATTTAATATAAAATTAAAAACCCAATTAATTTGGAAAATTAATTCTCAATGTTATAAATTATTAAAAAATCATTCCTGACCTAAATTTATAATTGTTAAATAATTCTTTTTATTTTAAATACAAAATAAAAAAATAAAATAATAAAATAAATATTAAAATTACAAAACGAAAATTTAAAAATTTTTTTTTAAATATTTCTTACTATTTCTTTTTATTTTATATTTATAAAATTGAATAAAAAAGCTAAAACGTAATCTATCTAAATAAATATTAAAAAATATAATCTAATAAATATAATGCTTTCATAGGAAAAATAGGATACAAAAATGAATTTTTTGTTCAATTTACTATTAAACTTTAAAAAATTTTTTGGATTTTGTATTAAATCATATTTTATAAAAAAACAATAAAATCTTTTTAAAAATTGATCAAAAATTATAATCTTAAAAGCTAAGATATTCTATAAAAACTATTTCAGTATTTTCCAAAGATTTGAATAATATGCTATAAATAAATTCATTATGTTATTATATAAATGATGCATGGAAATAATAAATATAAATATATGAAATAGCAGTTAAATTTGGTTCCAATTTTTAAATCTATTGATTATATTGGCCTAATCAATAGATCAATTAAATGAATTTATTTTATTTCTAACTTATAAATAAAATTTTATCTATAGATCTTATACTCACATAAGATCATAAAAATTTCCAAAATTTAAAATATTACTTATTTTTATAGAAAATTTTACAAGACCTACATATACCATGCCCACCAAATATTAATTCATGAAATACGATGACTTTAAAAATGGGCAATGAAAATCAGTACTACGAATCGACCAAATGATGAGTGTCTACAATGGATAAAGTAAATAATGTTTAGAGCCATTATATATCATGCTGTAAGGAGTTTTTGATTCAATTAATTTATCTTACTTTGTGCAACCAATTTAAATCTGTTAATATCGATTTAGTAATATTAAAAAATATTATAAATTTATCTTAATTAAAAAAATAAATAATTTTTAATTATTAGAAAAAAATTAAAAATAAAAAATTTTTAGAACCTAATTATTACTAAATAAATATTAAAAAACCTAGCATTTCAAAAAATATAATGGATAAATAATAAATATTTATAATAATAATAATAATTTAATATATAAATTTATATTGTTCTTCATGAACATTAGATAAATATTAATATATTAAAACAAAAAATATTTATTTCTTATAGCAATTACAAATATACAGAGAAATTATCTGTTTTACAGTTTATAATTAAAACAACCCATAAAATTTTAATCCTTTAAAAATTAAAGAAATATTAAAGTATTACCTCATATAATTTTATAACAATTAAAAAGGAAATAAATATTAAAATTCTACTATATTATTTATATAAATATTTTTAAATTATAGTTAGTACAATAAAACATAAAAATATTTCGGCATCTTTTTTTATTTTATCCTTTAAATTTTATTTTTTAAAACTTAAAAAAATATTCAAGCCGAAATATTTTTATGAAACATACACTAGATGTAGAGGGAAAAATTAAATAACAAACTATTTTTAAATAAATATATTTTTACAAAAGTATATATAAGTATATACATAATTAATTCTTTTTTATTGTGCACAATTGATCCGGTAGAAAAAGGATGTTCTTTTTGGCGCATATGGTGTGTCCCAAAAATATAAGTCCACTTAAGATTTTGCCGATTTTTACATGTTCTAAATATTAAATTTTTACCAACTATTTCTATTATATGTAATATCATAAGATATTATGAAACAGAAATAATTCAACCATATTTTGCATCACAATGATTTTTTAAAATTTATTTCATAAAAATCCACTGTCTCAAAATCATACGTCCATTTTTTCATGAGGCTAAAATTTCTATTTTTAAGAATAGGAAAAATCTGAAAAAATTCATGCAATATAATATGGACAATCTGATCATATAATGCTATAAAACCAGCCTGATTCAATTGCTCCTTCATAAAGATCTAGGTACCCCAAAAATAGCTTGAAATCGCGATTTTTCGAAATAAAAGTTCCTACCGGCCTGAATACCCTAGCAAAGGGATCTGTTTTTCTGGTGGACATTTAGTAGGCATATGGGGCTACTAAATACCATTGATTGAAATACTTTTACTCCGCTCTCCATAAAAGTAACTTTCGATCAATCTTAAAATGCAAAATTTACCGTATTTTCAATGGAATTTTGGGTAATTCAATTTAGGGACCCAATAACTTCTCAATCGAGTAAGAATTTGGAAAGTGGTCAACGGCGATTTGTAGCCCTATATGTCTGCTAAATGTTCAGCAGAAAGACAGGTTATCTTTCTATAGGTTTCGGGACAGCAGAATTTTTTGTTCCCGAAAATCCCGTTTTCAAGCCATTTTTGGGGTAGCCCGATCTTCATGAAGGACCCAATGAAGCAGGGTAGCTTAATAGCTTTTTCTCACCAAATGGCCCATATAAGTTTATATGAATTTTTCAGATTTTTCCTATTCTTAAAAATAGAAATTTTACCTCATGAAAAAGTGGACGTATGATTTTGGGACAGTGGATTTTTATGAAATAAATTTAAAAAATCATTATGATGCACAATCAGTTCGAAAGATTCCTATTTCAAAATATCTTGTTATAATCTATTATGATACAAATAGTTTAAAAAAATAATTAGAGGAACATGTAAAAATCGGCAAAAAGATAGGTGTACTTATATTTTTGGGACACACCTTAAGCTTAAATAAATAATTATAAAAATAAAAATATTTTTTAATAATAATTCAATCTTTTCAATCGCTGGATTTTTTGAATTCACAAAAAATTAATATAATTAACATAATTCGCATAATTAGAATTAATCGATGATAACTGTTCTGCCATTACATCAAAGGAGAATATATAAATTTTTGACCAAAATATTGAAAATAAAAATATTAAATTTCACAAAAAAGAATGTTAATCAAATGACTTGGGTCTAGAATATTTTTAAGCAAAAAATTATAAGGTACTTTTCATAAAGTAAGTGTAATAATTACCTAGTCTAGTTTATTCAATTGAATATCCGAAAAATTATAATTTATTCAATTGAATATTGAATTTTATTGAATATCTAATTCAATTGAATATCTAGTTTATTCAATTGAATATCCGAAAAATTATAATTTAATGATAAAAAATAAATTTTTGTAGAAAGAAAATTGATTAGTATGATCTGAAAATACAAAGTATAGCAAAAAATTTATATATAATATTTAATTTATATAAAATATTTAATTTTTTTTAAAATTAAATAATAAAAAAAATATGAAATTGTGGGAGGGAGAGATTCAAAATCAAGAAAAGCTAGAAAACTGAATGGTTTTTAGCGCCACAAAGATCAGCTTCCCTCATCCTCATCATCGATGTGTCATTCTCGAAAGAGAGAGGTTGAGATGAGGGATAGCCAAGAAATTTTTTTGGTTGAGTGGCCAAAATAAAAAATGTAAATCATATTTTAAATTAAAAATATAAAAACTTAATCTGTAAATTTTATTAAAAAATATCCCAGCAAATTTTTATAGGCCAAACAATATTTTTTGTCGATAACATGTAAATAACTGAATAGAGTAATAACTAATTATCATGTAATTAACATTTGATACTGGTATACAGTATTATATTGAAATAAATATATAGATTTATCTAAAATAATATTATTTATGGATTCGCAATCTTTACCAATTGAGCTGAAGAATGTGACCTTCGAAAAGGAAAATTAAAATATTCTATGCATAAAAATATATTATCACTGATATTAAATCGATAAATCATAATGGTTTATTGACCATCCATTAAAATGCAAGGCGTCACCTTTCCCCAGGGATACACCCATTTCATCATTCCCAGAATTTTAGCAATTTGCAACAGGGAGTAGGAATAAGCTCAATTTATAAAGAAATGAATTGATAATGCTTTGCTTCTATTTTAGAAATATTATATTTGTAAAATAATTTCAATGATATTACGGAGTAAATAAATTTGTGAATAAAATAAATAACGTTATTTTTGGATGATTGATATATTAAAATTAGTTAATTTGTAGGCTGTTATGTAAAAGAATTTAAATATGGAAGAAAAATAAGAACATTTTATAAAAATTAAAAAATATTTATTTAACAGAGATAAATCAAATTTTCATCTGTTTTCAGATTATAAATAATAATTTAATAAAATTAATAACAATTTATTGACTGATGAATATCTTTTAACCATAAGAAAAAAATTGCAGTGAGCTAAACAAATATATTTTTAATTATATTTAATTCAAAAATATATAAAAAATATTTTTCATACATAAATTTCCAGGATCTAAAAATGATGCTCGTGTCTTGCGCTTATTGAAATATTAATGTTGCAATTTATGACATATTATAATTTTTAAAATAAAAATAAATCCATATTTTTATATACATTCATTTTAAATTACCTATTAAATTTTAAATTGTTCGATTATTGATCCCACATTAATTTATACCTTATTTCTTCTTTAATTATCGATAATCTTAATACTTTATTAATTAATCATAACTTAGTACTGTAAAATTGATTGATTCAGATAAAAAATTATAGACATAAAAAAGTAATATAAATATTCAAGAATTAATTCTTTTAAAGAATTTTTAGTTTAAATCTTATGCAATAACAAAGTTTTTAAAAATTAAATAACAAAATTCCATTTATAACTACATAAATTTTTATATGAATTAATAATCCTAACTATTAAGTATATATATTAAAAACTGAAAATTCTCCAATCAATCTTTAAATAAAAATAACATGAATGCTTTTGATTTTAAATTAATGTAAAAAGAATAAACTACAAATCCTCCGACTGACTTGTGTTGATCTCATTCTTGGTAGCATTGCGTCCGATCGGGTTAAATTATACAAGCATTAAAATTGGTTCGAGTTTTTAAAAATAAAAATAGAAATAAAAAAATCATTATTGATAAAATAATTTTAGAAAAATAATTTAGAAAAATATTAAGCGGTAATCTCATATTTATGTTGGATTATTCTATCATATTAAATTTAATGTACATGTAAAACAATTATATCAGTGTTGTTAAAAGCTCCGACTCCGACTCCGGCTCCGACTCCGCTCCGACTCCGACTCCGGAGTCGGAGTCGGAGCCGGAGCCAAATTGTAGGAAAGGCCGGAGCCCGGAGTCGGAGTCGGAGCAAAATTTATTCGGAGCCGGAGCCCGGAGTCGGAGCGAAATTTTTTTTGGAAAAGCTCCGACTCCGGGAAAGTTATGGTGGAGCAGGCAACTTTTTGAGAAAAAAGAGGGAGAAAATGTATTTTTAGGCGGAAAAGGGCAAAAAATGCACACTATTTCTCTTCCTCTATGTTCGTTTTCTCTCTCGCATACATGTAGAAAGAATCTCTGAACTACAAAACGCCACAGAAACACGAAACACCGAAAGGTGCTGACGACAAAACNTATATATATATATATATATATAATAAAACAAAACAATAAACATAAAACAATTTAAAACCGATATATTAATTTCTGTGATGACAATTTCAAATTTTTTATAATAATATTCCTTTAGACAAAAATTATAGTAAAATTTGAAAATTTCAAAGGAGATGCACTCAACATAGTCCTATAAAATTTATAATTTTTAAAGGATAATACATTAAAATTTATTAATTTATCGTTATAAATACAAATTTAATGAATTTATTTAAGAATTCTTAACAGAACGAGAAAAGGGGAAAAAACAACTACCTACATCAGAAGATCATTTATTTTGAATTAGTAATTAATTTTAATCAAAAAATTAGGAAAGAAATTATTAATTTATTTAATCAAAAAATAAATAATTTTTTCGACTAATTATTTAATAATTATTAATTAATTATTAATATTTTTAAAGAAATAGAATAATAAGTCCGAATAGAAATTATAAAAAAATATAATTAAAAATTTAATTAAATTAATCGTTAATTATTAAATAAACTAATCGAGAATCACACCGTTTCCTAAGAATAATCGTCCGCCGAATATTTATAATCGAATTTGAAAAATAAATTTTTTAAATTGAATTATAGATAAGAAAAAATAAAAAAATCTTTCGAAATCGAGAAGATTAAAATAAACATATTAGTATTTTAATTTTTATATTTCAAGCTATTCTCCAAAAACAAAATAAATATAAAAAAGATAGAATATATATATATATATATATATATATTTATAAATTATAAAAATATTGATGACTAGAATATGAAAAATTATAGGAAATGTTTTATTTCTTCAGAGTAAATTTTAAGTAAATATAAAAAATATAATTTATTTATCAAAAAAATAAATTCATTATATTAAAATAAAAAATAAATAAAATTAGAATATATAAATAAACAAATTATAATATCAGATAATATATTCCTAATATGAATTATTAATATATTGAATAGTATATAATTTTATAAAACATGCACAAATATTAAAGGAAAATATATTTAATATTCATTTGCAGAACGATCAAAAAATAAAAAGTAGGTATATGTACATACATCATATAACATTCTTGGACCATATGGAATGTCGCCTTTTGGAAAGGCTATTGGAGAGGCTATCTTAAAGAAAAATTTTCACATTTAATTTATGTTCGTGATTTAATATTTCTCTTGTATGAAAAATTTCTTATGATCTCGCTGGGACATTAGTTGCTGGGACACAAGTTGGTTATTTAAACACATATAAATATTTTGAATGCATTATTGATTAATTCTGCTAAAGACAATCGCTTCTATAAAAACAAATGTCAATGATTATTTTATTGCCAAAAATACATGTAAAATAATAATTAAAAAATGGCTATTTTATTATAACAAAATACCAATATAAAAAGTAAAGAAATTATATAATAAAAATTTTAAAACATATCCTATAACTTAACTTTGCTATAAAAAAGCTAAAATAAATGAATTAATTTAATTTTTTTAAACAAAAAATGGTGAGATTTACATAAGATTATTTATATGTAGTATAATAGAAAAAAATTGATGGAAGATCCACATATTGCAGACTTCCGCTTAAATGGCCATACTAAATTATAAAAGTTAATTTATATAAAATTTAAGGAGTTAAACTTAAGTACTTAATTAATTGCCAATTGTGCCCTATTTCTTGAATAGTATATGATATAAAATTTTTCTATCATTAAAACTAATAAATTATACATGATTTTACAATTGTTAAGTATCCATAAAATAAAAGATTTATTTAATTTAAATATATATTATTTGGTAGATGTTAAGTAATGGATTCCGGATACCCCATCGAGTGAAGCGACCGCCCACACCGTATCCAACGAATATAACCGCCGACTATTATAAGACTTTATTTATGGCATTTCTGAAATTAATAATTTTTTAATTTAATCTTTAAATTTATCAAACATTAATAATTTTAAACTTATTGAAGAAATTTATTTAAAAATAATTTCATATAAATAAATTAAAAGTTAAATCGAATTTTAACATTTTTATTATATAATGAGAATCTGAGTACTTAATAAAGAATTAATAAAAGAAAAGGAAAATTGAAATTATGATAATATCATAATAAATTTAATTCTTTATTTTTTTTCATGATACTTTGGCATAATTTTTACAGTTAAGAATTAAAAATTGTAATAATTCAATATTATTTTTATTGCCTTATACTAGAATTTGAACTGTAAACTAAAAGAGGATCAAAATAACATTAAATTGAATTAAATTCTTCATTTCATTCATTATTCCACAATTATGAATAAAATAAAAATATATTTCATACATAAAAAATTAAAAATGATAAATTAAAGATCCTATAATGTTTTAAAGAAAATTCAAATTTTATCCATTAAAAATATAATAATTTGGAAACTAAAAAGTAATAAATTTAATAATGGATATTTTAAATAAAAAATCATTTAAAAAATTTAAATAAATATTAGGTTATGAACGCATTATAATAGCTATAAAGTAATAAAAATTATTTATATATGAAGCAATTAAAAATACATTAAGCAACAATGAGAAACTTTGAAAAATAAAAAAAAATTTTCTTTGATTATTGGATAATCGCTTAAACAATAATTCCTTAAAAATTAATTTATCAGATATTTATTATATTAAAATAATTCTTTTCTATATAATTTATGAAACCGGTTTGTATTTTTGGGTATGGAAGAAATTGCCGATTGGCTCAGCGTTGATTTTATTACTTCGGGTGATTGCAGCAAAATTCACAATATTATAACAAAGATTAGAAATTGAAGATACTTTTCGACTTTAACATTGATCAAAAGATAGAATAATTGTTTATTAAAAGTTTTTAGAAAACGAATTTCGTTTCTTTTAATTAAAATATATTCTAAAATATAATTTGATGATTAAAAACGATTTTTTGAATACTAGTTATTTCTGAATAAATTTTATTAAATAAATATATTCAATATATGACAAATAATACTTTTGAAAAAATAAAACATAATAATATTTCATAATATAAAATTAACCGAAAAGAATATCCATGATTTAATATTTAGAAAATGTAAAAAGAAGGTTTAAAAATAATCTACTAAAAACTTTTTCTATTAAAAAAATAAAATATTAAATTAATTTTTATAATTTACAAAAATTAAAAATTAAATCATTTTTGCATAGCAATTGGCAATATAAAATCTATTGATGAATAATAACTAAAAATATATTGCTAATAAATATTAATAAAATTATTTTATAAAAACGAAAACTAATATATTATTTATGATATAACAATTTAATAATACAAAGAACTAGGTAAAATTAAAAAAATGACAGAACAATCAATGCAAATAATCTGAATTAATTGAATTTATCGGTGAAGACTATGAAAAATGTACTTTAAGAGCGAAAATTTAGGCGCTCAGTGCCCAACCCAACATATAGAAGAGGGTCTTTACTATATTTGATTGGAGGGCAAGCTTTCTATGGAAATGTATAAATATAGTGTTATTAAGGAGAAGGAAGACAATGATGATTAGATTAAAAAAAGTAAAAAAATAATGTTCAATAAAATTGTTTATTATTTTTTTAATTAAACATTTAGAAAAAATTTCTTTATAATTTTTTCAATTTAAATATTATATTAATTCCATTGAATTTAGTTAGGAATTTTTTTTAGTAATTACTCCAACTTTCGAAAACTGCAATAATATAAAATTAAGTTTAAAAATATTAAATAGATACCCTGAAATAAAAATTATTTAATAAGGCAAAATTTAAAAAATGAGCTGATAAAGATTTATTTAAGTATCTGATCCAACATTTATTTAAATTTTTATCAATAATAATACATTATAAATTATAATAAAATTAACCACAATATATAACTGATTGGGGGAGATCTCTTACCATTCACCTGTAAGAGACCAATATAATTGTTTATAAACCATGAAATAATGGGTTCTAATTCTGCGGAAGATGTATGATGGACAGTGACGGAATACATCTTCCGCAAAAAGGACAAATTAGCGGAATTTAATAAAGTTTTTATTATTGCGGAATATAATAAAGTTTTGTATGATGTATATAATAAAAAATATATAATAAAGTTTTGTATGATGTATGATGTACAGGGTGACGGACCCTGTACATCATACATCTTCCGCAGAATTAGAACCCATTATTTCATGGTTTATAAACAATTATATTGGTCGCTTACAGGTGAATGGTAAGAGATCTCCCCCTATAATCCCTCATACTGTTTAAAATATTTGTGATCGCACCATTCGCAAAGGATAAAAGTTATTTCCTTCACATGTTATATTCCTCTAATTTGTCTTATGGACTTAATAGAATTTATTAATCATAATTAATATAAATTGATATACCGTATTCTCTCTAATAGAAGGGGCCCCTTCTATTGTTTCAACCTCCTCCAAGGGGGCTCCTTCTATTAGAGGCCTTTCAATTAGAGAGGCCCTTTATTAATAAAAAAATAAAAGCTTGCAAAATAAAATTGAATTTTATTAAAAATAAAATTCAATCTTTCATTGCAATAGATAAATTTTTATATTTATATTAGGATGATTGAACTCCAGTGGGGATTGGCCTTCTTCTATTTACCGTTTTAAAGATAACTAGCTAATATTATTATAAATAAGCTAATATTATAATTTATATTATTTTAATAAACGGAATTTCATTTTAGAATTTATTTTGAATTAAGATAATAAAAAGAAAATTACAAAGCGCGATCATAATAATTTTCAAATATATAATAATTTTTTTTATTCAATTTAATTAATTAATTTTAAGATTTATTTAACTATTGTGTGAAAAAAAGGATTTTTATATTATTTTAATAAAAATCTCTGGATAAAATTATTGCAAAAATAATGGTCAGAATTTAAAAGCGTAAAACTAAGAAATATTTATAAATAATTGTGTGGGAGAATTTTTTCCGAGAAATCAAAAATACAACTACACTCCACAAATGATCAATTTGAAAATCGCTGTATAATATATAAAATGTAATATAATATTAGCTGTTGGAACTATGAAAAAGGAGTTGGATTGGCAAATATTATAGTATAATTGATTTAAATAGCAAATTTTATTAAGAAATTGAAATTTCCATTCGAAAAAGATTAAATAATTAAGTAAAAATAGTTCATGGAATTGATATTTCGATTGACCATCATAAAATAATAAAAAATAAAAATGATGAAATTGAAAAAATAAAAATGGTAAATTTTATTCGCGACAAATTCTCCAAAATTAATTATAATTATCTCAAGTTTTAAAAATAACTTAATAAATATATAATATCCATACTCAAAAAATAATTTATCTGTATAAATAGCTTAATTCTCCAAATACGATGCAATGACAAATATAGATTGAAAGAATTTTGGATATTCTTTCCATAGAGAAAAATTTGGAAAAGAGAATTAATTAAGAACCAGAATATTATTCTTATAATTTATAAATATTATCACGGAAATTATAGATGATATAAAAATTGGGATAATGAACATTAAAATTATAAATTTAGATGTTTAATAAAAATTTATTAAATTACATAAATAAAATAAAACTTACTTTCATTTAAAGGTTAAAGAATAAAAATTTAAACCTGAAATGGAATGACAGCTTTGGAAAAAACAAAAGAAGAAGAACGGAATGATAAATCTCCCCATTGAAATAAATATTAAAGAAAATTTTGAAGTTGATATAGTCGAAGCGGGTGGACTTATGCTGAGTTACCGAGGATGAACAAGTAATGATGCAAAACATTACAATAATTAATTGATATAAAAATTGATTCAATAATATATAACTTATATTAATAGAGCCATTAAGTAAAACATTGTATAATGTTTAATCAAGCATTAATATTTTATTAAAATATCCAAAGAAAAATAAAAAAATCAAAAGAACCCAATGCAGAATAAATCATATATCAAAGAAATAAGAGCAACCTAAGATTTTTAAATAATATTGTCATATTTATTCATTAATTTAAAAATAAAATTATGAGTAAAGAATATCTTAGAATATCTATAATCAAGAATGGATTTATTCAAATCATCTTAATGCTCTCGAGCCAATGATCTAATTTACAGAACATTTATAATAGCACGCCAACAGCATAAACATGAACAATATGATAATAAATAACATTTTATATAAAACAATTATTTTATGTAGAACGTCAACGATTAATATTTAAAAAATTTATTTGGCTCAATAAGAAAATAAATAATTTTTAGCAACATTTAATAATAATCTTAAATCCATTGATCAAAAATAGAATAAAGAAATTGACAAGCAAATATCATTCAATTTTAAATCCAACAAACTATTATGAAATTATTCAAGAATTTTAAGTGATTATTAAAAATAAAAAAATTTAAAAAATTAAGTTAATTTTTTATTAAATAAAATATAAAATAAGTCATGCATAAAAATATATAGATTAATTCATAAATAATTACTTTTCTAAATAATAAAAAAATTAATTATTATAAATAGGTAATCCAATATACGAATTTAGTTTAATTTTGATGTTAATGTTATTATAAAAAATAGGCATAAAATAGGCACAGCAAATGTTTGACTATCGGATCAAAAATATCTAATAATAAAAATAATAATTTTTTTTCTAATTTTTTTATGAAAGTTACTTAAAAATAAATAATGAATTGTAATTATGAATTTTACTTTAAAATATATAATGAATTTAATAACAGTTCGTTGCTCGCGCGTATGGTCCATATTCGCATAAAAATCAATTTGCATAAAAAAATAAAAAACAAGCGATTGCATAAAAATTATTTGAAATTATATTAAAAATTCAAAATATTTATAAAAATATTCGATAAATATCATAAAATATAACTATTGAAATAAAAAAATTAGATGAAAAAACTTCTTTTATTTTTTAGATTTGAAAAACTAAATAAAATGCTACAGAAAAATTGCGGCCGATTGGATGATGGGGATCGCTGCCGTGAATATTTCCGTGGTGGAAGAGGACAAGGTAAATAAAATTATTTTTTAAATAGCATTTAAAAATGTAAAAGATTTAACTGAATTATTAGTGTACAAAAAATAATAATATTTAAATTATTTAAATTTATAGCTGTCTGCATTTAAAAAAATTAATTTTAGCGTTCCGAACTCATTCACGATTGATTTCGCGGCCTCGCGCGATGGAGCCTATAAGAGAGGATTGCTACAGGACCTCCTACACTGAAGACATTATTTAGGAATAAATAATTCTTGAAAATTATTGGAAATTAAAACATATATAGAATCATTAAAAATAGGTAATAAAAAATCAATAGCACTAGTAAAAATAGTCAAAATGTTAAATAATATTAGGTTAAAAGCATAATTGAACTTAAGCTTCAATAATTTTTTATGAAGATGCATTATTCTGATTATATTAATCATCTTTAAATTTTCCAATTGATTCGAATTTTAATAGAATTCCATAACTAAATCATTAAAGACTAATTTAAATTAATCCAATTTCAAATCTCTACCTAGTAAATTTTAGTAATAGTCTAAAACTGTTGAAAATTTAATTATAAATGATATTATTTATATCTATTCTCAAAAAATTTAAATTGAATAAAAATCTTATAATAATATAAATTAAAAATAATAATTTATGATTAAAAAATATAATTTAGATAGAATGCTTACTGACAGGCATCTAAATCTTCTAAAGATCTACCTATTTGCATGTGAAAAGTTAGAAGACTTAATATATATAGAAATCCTTAAATTATCTTTTTTAAATAATTATATATTATTAAAGAAAAATATGACTAACAAATATATGTAAATAAATGATTTTGGTTTACATAAGTATTTGCATAAATTTTAATAAAAAACGAAAATTTATATATTGTTTATTAATTATCAGACAATTATTATGCTGCGTTATAATAATCTAAAATCTTTATTCTTTAGCGTGATCATGAGAAAACTAAACGGCAATTTATTTTTTATAAAAAATATTACAAATAAAAAAATCAATAATGACAATAAACATTGCCATTGATAAAGAAATTTATTACACTCAAGTTCCTATAAACCTTTTGAACTTACTGTTCCTTACTCGTGTCTATTCACTTTTAGAAATGAGATGCCTTTATGATAATATACAAAAAATAAAAATAACATTTGAAAATATATTATCAAAAAAATTAAAAAACGTTTTATATTTTATTATTTTTAAAAGAAAAATATGTATTAAATTGGAAATCTATGTATAAATTATAAATAATTTACACAATTCATCTTTTTTAATCAATAAAAATTTATTTTAATAATATAAATAAATTTTCAATAAAGATATTTTAAAAATTGTATTTGTCGTTTTGGGAAGTAAATGCATATAAATAAAAAGTTTTTATTTAGTAAATATTTTTTAATTAACGAGCGTATTTAGATGAAGCAATTTAGTAATACCTAGATAAATCTTATAATTCGAAAACGGCGTTCGAATCTCAAAAAGCGAAGTGGTATACAATATAATTGCTTGAAAATATCTTATTTTTTATCTTTTTCCCCACACTTTTATGTATCAGAAGGAAGCTATCCACACATGATATAATAAAAAATCTAAATATTTTGCTTTATCAATAAAAACTCAAAACAAGATTAGCCAAGATGACCAAACATCCTAACTTTGTAAATGCAAATTTTTAATCATTCGGACTGACTAAAAAATATATTTAAATCATTCATATTTCAATCTATTTCTTGAAGATTATTATTAAAAATTATAATTGAAAAATTAATATGCTAAAATTGAAAGCTATATATTCATCTAACTCATTAAATTAAGAATTTTATTAAATTTTTTAAAAAGAATCATCGAGTTAAGGAGTGTAAATGTTTGCCACAAAATAAAAAAATATTTACAACAAAAAATAAATCATTTAAAAAGAAAAATAATTAAATAAATTGATAAAAATTAGTATATATTATTATATAATTAATAAAAAATTTTACATTTATATATAATTTATAATTATCCAGGATGAAAGAAGAAGAAATTTCTTTTTAAAAATTTAATAATCGAAATAGCATATATATTGTAAAATAAATATTCAAAATAAGTTTATATATATAAAATCTATTTTATTATGACAATTGGAGTATCACTTTAGGTATACAATATAGTAGAAAATGTTCCATAAAAATTTTTATCCAGAATTAAAGAAATTGGAGAATATGAATAAAAAATAATGTTTTCGAGATTTGATAAATATGATTTTTTCTTGTAGAATAGAACTAATAAGCCCATCAACCCTATATTTAAAATCATGGATATTAAAAAGTAAAATATTAATTAATAAAGAGCACCAAAAAGTCCAAATAAAACATTTTAAATAATGCTACCTTAAGTGAGCTTGCTTTAAACTATCGAATTTATTGTATATAAAAATTTACAAAAATATTTAAAATTTGAAACTATGTACGAAATTAAAATTGTTCAGAAAAAATAGATAATTTGGCTAATGCAGTTGTTATTCTAAAAAATTTCAAATGCGTGTTCTGTGTATCTATGGTGGGTCTAGTCCATCTACTAATAATATAAAAATAACTAATAATAAAAAATTAATATATAAAAAATATCAAAGCATTTATTAAATTCGATTTAAATTATAAAGCAAATATTTTATTTTTTAAATTAATATATATTGGATGCAATGCATTAAACATTAATTACATAGAAAGAATTTCAGCACTTAAAAAATGATAAATCTTTTAATTATTTCGTCAATTATGCAAAAGAAAATAAAAATAAATATTTTGATTTTTCTAATTTAGAGTTAGCGAAAGGGTTTATAAATATTATATAACCAAATTAAGAAAAATTTTGATCAATTAAAAGTAAAATATTAAAAAAATAAATATAAAAGAAAGTCTTCTCTGTATTTTGAAAAGGTGAATTTTTCTAAATTGCAAATGTCAATGAAAATATATATATATATTGAAACACATAAAAATAAGTTAATTTATTTAACGTTAAATTTAAACTTTTATACCAATAACTTTTGCCAGAGCTAAAATAATTAATGGATTAAATTAATTTACAAAAATATTGATGCCCAAATTAAAATAATGAAATAAGATTTCTGCTTAATTTTTTATTGATAAAAAATGCATTTAATATAGTAATTAATTTTAAATTAGATTTATGCTAATATTGAAAAAAACTAAATTATTAATAGAATAATAAAATAATTTTTATCAATATTAAAAATTCGTTTAAAACGTATCATATTTATAAATAAATAAATTATATAGTTTGGCATTAATTGTCAAATTAATTATTGATTCAGTTGAATTTAAAAATCAATTCGCCCAGCTGTGACATATGATGGTTTTTGATATCAATTAAAAATTTATGTATTTATTGAAATTTTTATTTTTAACTACTTACATATAAAACTAAAACTAGTCATACAATATATCTAAAACATATTTTTTAAGGGAAAAATGAAAATTAATTCTTATTAAATTTGATTTATTTCTTATTAAAATTTTTATTAATAATAATAATCTATAAAAGATCAAGGTTAATAGAATTGATCTTAATTAATTCTTCACAAATAATTTATATTTAAATGAAAATAATAAAACTGTCTAAAAAGAACAAAAACTCTAATACATTTTCAGAAAACAGCTCCTTTAGTCAAGATTTTTTTATCTCATTTAGATAGTCCGAATTAAATTGAAAAAAAGCTGCAAATTAATTCAAAAAAAGCATTTTTAATAAAATATTTTTCTCAAAAATTTAAATTCAAATAAAATTAAAATTTATCAAGAACTAAAAAATGCAAAAAAAATTCAATGATATTTACAATTGAATTACAAATCTAATTTATTGGCATATGCATAGACGATAATACGATATAGGTGATAATAAAGTATAATACGATAGGATAGTACGATAATAGCATAAGACGATAGGAGTGATTAAGCAGACCACTGGTAGTGGCAATGCATATAAAAAGTTTTAAATAAAAAACAATCTAAATAATAATCTATATAATATTTTCATATCTCGTTAGATCTGACAAAACAATGAAAATTTTTAATTTTAGAAATGGATTTGATATTTGCAGATTAGCACTGAATAAATTTAACAATCAATATTTCATCAAAAATAGAAATTTTTTTTATAAATAAATGATTAAAAATTTGAATTATCGAAATTTAAATGAAATAATAAAAATAAATACGAAATATAATTATAATAGCTTGCGAAAGCGCTCGAGTGTTCTCTGAGAGCATCGGACTATTACATTTGTAATGCCCTGTTATGACGGAAACTTAATGCTGAATCTAAAAAGGGGCTTGGATTGAGATAGAATTAAGGTTAAAATCTAAATAAAATTAATTGGATAGACATTGAAATGATATTAAAAATGGAATAAAATAAACATAAGAAAATATTAATAAAGTAATAATTTTATTATTTATATTTTCACAAAATAAAAATTATTAATAATATTGAATATTCAATTATAATTAAATCTTTTATTAAAATAATTTACTAAAATTTTAAAGCTAAGTATTTCATGGCCGATGGGAGCTATGTCGAAGACCGCCAGATTTTGTCGGAGAGAGATTGGCAGAAAATTGATGAGTTCATAAATTGGTCGGATGAAGAAGACAGCAGCAATTTTGGAGGCAGTCATAAGTTGTTTAAAGAATTGAAGAAACTGAAACTTTAAATCTTAATTGTTTTAATTCATGAATTTAAAAATGAAATATTTAATTTATACTTTATGAATTTAATTGACACAATTCAGATCGTCTGAACAATTTTAAAATTAGATTAAAAACAAAACTAATAAATTAAAAAAAACACTTGGGTAATATCTAATTTTAAATGTAATATAGAAAAATATTTAAACTCGAATTTGCAGTCAATTCATTAATTTATTTAAAAAATTATTAGCTATATATAAATTTAAACATTAATTTAAAAATAACATATAATATATATATTTAAAAGGTTCAGCACCCTAAATGGAAACACATCAATGCTTCAACATGAGATTAATTAAAAAAAATAAATTTAAAATCGTTTTAGAATGTAAGATAAAAATTATATTAATAAAGTTCTAAGGACATCGAAGATTAAGAATATATTATCTGTAAAATTTTTAAGCTGACAAAAGCAAGGATGGATAGCATTGATTTTTTAATTATCAATGTTTTCTTATCAATTTCCCATTTAGTCTGGTAAGAACAATTTTAAATATTGATCCATGATTTAACCTTTCTTAAAGGGTAATTTCTTCACATTCGTCATTTACGTATCAATCAGCCTTTAAAATCTACTGATGTCTAGTAAGGCTATTATTTTTGTTATTAAATAATATTATTAAATAATAAGAATAAATCAAATATAACTTCATTATATTAAAATTTATATTTTTATTCAAAATGTTTCCAGAATATTAAATAAATAGTTAATTAATAAGAAAGAAGAAAAATCTTTCAAAATTAATGAAAAATTTTAAGGAAAAAATTGAAGTTATTATATAAATGAAAATTTCTAATTGTAATTCAAAAATTTTAAAATGAAATTTAATTTATAAGATTTATAATTAAAATATTAAATATAATTTTTTTATATTTATAAATATAACGTATATCTAAAAATATTATTTAAGTAAATTTGTAACCAAAAAAGTTTATACTTTTAAAAACAAAAATACAAATATAGTAAATTTATTTTTTTTTGAAAAAATTCTTTTATCTAATGAATGAATTGTGCATAAATTAATAAATACAAATTTCCAATTTACTTTATTATTGAAGACATTTATGGATAAATTTATTCATGGATAAAATTTAAATTAAAGATCAATTATTAAAATCTCATATAGAATTTAACTTTTCAAAATAAAATACTAAAATTTAATTAATTAATATTAAGTTTTAAATTTTTACATGCTTTAATTATTATTTGTACTAAATGAGATTGAAAAATGATTTTAAATTTATTAGAAATACAAAAATATTTCTGTGATTAAATTACTAAATAAATAATTTGTTATAATAAATTATTTTAATATAATATAAATAAAAACTAAATAAAAAGTATTAAAAAAATAAATATTAAAAGGTCCAATTAAAATAATAATTTAAATAAATTAAGCAAAATCTCATTTTATCACCGAAGAATGGTTATTATTTTAGTATTAATTATTTTTTTCTTATATTTATTTCTCAATTTATTATTTTACCTTCGACTTAAAAAATGAGTGATAAGATTATAGATTTTAATTATTCTTAAAATTATTTCTTTAATTTTTTTCATACATATAAAGAACGGTGGAGTGAAGAAGCGAAAAAATAAGACTGGGCATGCAAAAATTCATAAACGGTTGGCTAAAGCTATGTCACAACTTTACCTCTGTTGTTTTATAAAATTGTATAAAATCTTTTGTATAAATTTTATAAAATCTTTTTTGTATATAAAATCATTTTTTATCATCGTTATCACTAATGATCCATATCTATAATATGTCGCCAAATTAATAAAAAAGGATCAAATAAATGAATCTCAAAAAATAAATATAATAATTAAAGGAGTTCATGTTTAATATTTAATTACTAAGTTGTCAAAAAATGAACATTTTATAAAAATAATATTATATTTTCCATACACTAACAAGATATTATCATAGCACACTCATTGAGATCAATCAATTCCTCTACCATATAATGAAAAAATATAACTATTTACGAAATATTAACTAATAACAATGAATACAAAAATATAGAATATATATTTTAATATAAATATAATGCTATTTTATCGTTTGAAATTTTTTTTAGAGAATTTAAAAATTAATATCATAATATACTAAGGAATTCATGTTTTAGAATAATCAATTTGAACTAAAAAAATAACAAGAAAGTGATATTAAATATAAAATAAAATAAAATTAACAGTTAAATTTAAAATCACTTGCAAGATATTATTTAAAAGAAAACCCCGGCATTTTTGCATTAAGCAATAAATAATCGGCAGTGGCAAAGGGCTGGAATATTCTATCTTGCTTGTCTTCCCGGTACAAGCTACGAGTAAATATATTTTTTATATTAATTATAATATTAAAAATCAACGAATAAATTAAATAAATAAATATAATATCGTCACATATATCTTAATATTAATCAAAATGCGGACATAATTTTCTGAAATAAAATTTGTAAAAAATTTTAATAAAATTACTATATTATCAAACAAAATTGTATAATGAAGGGTAAAAGAGTGAGGTGGATTGGGGTTTATATAACATAAGCTCAGGATTCCTAATTTATTAAAAGTTGAGAATAATTATCAAGAAAAAAATTAAAAAGTATGATTTTTACAAAATTAAAATAAAAAAATGAAATATTTGATTTTAAAATGAACAAATTTAAAAATAACTTCAATGAACTTTTAATAAGTAAAATAAATAATAATGTAGTTTTTATTTTTATTTTATTGATTATAGCATAATCTGATGCAATAAAATCTATCCATTAATCTGACTAAGTAAATACTAATAAAACAATAATAGATAAATAATTTTACAATAACATGACCAGTACTGTAAATAATAAACAATATATTTATTGCTTTTAGATATTAAAGAAATAAAAACATATTTTTAATAGAAATATCAAATTTTTTTTTGAAATTTTTTTTAATAGAAATATCGAATAGAAATTTTTTAAATAGAAATATCAAAATTTTTTTTTGAAATTTTTTTTAACGTGCCTAAGGTACCATTAGCTTAGGAATTTTATAAATTTTTTAAACTGCATTTAAATATTCAATTTTTTTATTTCAATATTTAATTTGGGAAAAATAGATTGTCCTTCAAAATATATATACATATAGATCATTACCATATTCGATTTCCCATATTATCATTATGATATATTTAGCAGTGAATAATAAAATATTTATTATATTAAATCATGATGGAATAAAGATAATAATATATTAAACAATTGTTCATGAAAATTTAAACAGAAAAAAATCAATATGAAAAAATTAATTCAATGTCTCCTTTTTATTGACCGGAGTTAATTCACAACCTTTGGATCGTCGTCGATGGCAAAAGAATAGAAGAATTTTTTTTTGTTAAAATAACTTATATAAAAATTAAAATTTTTTATTTATATAAACTTGAATCAATTTAAAAAATTATAAAAAAATAATAATTTACATATTTAGAAATTAAGCTAATTACTAATTAGATAAAAAATTATTTAAGAATAAATTTTTTATAAAATATTACCATAATAAATTTCCTAAGGGTTAAAAATATTTTAAAACCCATAATTATACTTATTGATATTTATATATTTAAATTTATAATTTACTAAAGCTTCCTTATTTATATTAGTTTCATTTATATCATCAAATGAACAATCACTAAAGGAATAACTGACAATATGATAATTATGTCTACATCGCGAGTTAGATATAGAAAAATTATAAAATTTTAACAATTTAAATTTCACTGATTTAAACATAAAATAAAAATGGATAAATTAAATTTAAATAAAAACATTTCTTTGAGGTTTTGATTTAATATAACAATAAATATTTTTCTTTGAATCTCATATGTGAAAAGGGTCCATTATATAACCATCCATTATTTTTATTTTTCATTCAAAAAAGACTTGTATTATAGATGTATCGTGATTATTAATTTAAAAATAAATCTAAATTATAGAATAAATTATTAAAGTATTAAGAATTAAAAAATAATTTGCATCCAAAGATATACAAATATATTTTATTACAAAACTAGAATATCTATTCAATTTAAAATATATATAACAAGTTATTCTATTAAGATTTATACCTGCAAATAGTATTTAGAATAACAAAATTAAAGAAATAATGATTAACACATTAATACTTATATATAATTAAATAAAAATCAAACAAAAAAGAAAAAAGCAAATTATGCAAAATTTCAATTACAGTTTTAATGATTAGAGCAAATATTTTATAAATATAAAAGATGACTGAAAAATCTAAGTAAAATTATTAAATAAACTAGAAAAAAAATAAAATTATGCATAAATTTTATAACTATTTCATCAAAATTAGAGTGCGATGTAATAAATGATTGTAGTGCAAAATAGCGAATTGTAAATGCCATTTATTCTACATCATCGTTTTCTAAAAATTAAACTGACATTTATAAGAAACTAAATTTTTTTAAATCTACATTAGCTATCAATTAGCTGCACTATAAGAGTATAATGGGACGCATTTTATAGACTTTTATATAAACATCAAAATAAAAATTTTATAATATAACACGTGAAGAAATATAAAAAGAAAAAATGTCATATGCTTTATGCCTATAAATTAATTATTTAAATTATTCAAGGAATAAAAGATAAATACTCTTCTATTTATCTAAAAATCCATAACGCTGATAAGTCTAC
>LDKF01002106.1:998-30229 GCA_001026735.1 Rotylenchulus reniformis | reverse complement strand
TAATTTCAAATATACTTTCTAATCAATTAATTTCGAAATCCGCTGTGGAAATCATCACTGTTCATCAGATCAATTGAAGTTAAGGTCCAAGATAAAGATGCCATTTTGAAAAATCAATTCGAATTCATCGGACATGTCCTTTTCCACCTGGTATTCCGTCAAATGCCAATTTTTGACGAGCAATCTGGCAAATATGAATATCCGCCGACAACCGGGTCAATCCTGATGAATCCCGCTTGGATGACCTGCGGGGTATTCTTCAAGTTGGACATGGAATTGGACTTGAACATTGAGGAGGAGAAAGACCCTAAAAAGACCAAGGTTAAGCAGGCGGAATTGGCCCAGAATTCTGAGGACAAAAAGCAAAGTTTTGCCAAATTTGCCGAGTTGGAACAGCACCTCTACGAAAGAGTCGTGGACCGCGTGTTCATGGTATTTGGCAAGGACGCACCATTGCTTATTCTGTTCACCAGGGTAAATAATTATCTTATGTACATATCAACATGGCAAAGACGGAAAATGAATATTTCTGAATTAAGGCCTTAATTGAAGAAAAGATTGACACAAAAATATTTGAAAAGTTTTTGGATGATGGAGGTGATTTATTGGGCATTATACCAGATGGCAAAAAATTATACGGAACAATGATGGCCAAATTGTCGAGTACAGCCAAGAAGCAAGGATATTGAAGAGATTTAACTGATAAATTCATAAATTTAAAAAAATAAATTGTCCCATTTCCACAATACAGATACATCAAATAAATCACTTTCAATCATCAAATACATTTTCCTTCTATTAAAGGACCTTGTTCAGACTGGTTTTCGTGAAATCCCCGTTTAGTCTCTCGATTTTGATCACATTTAGTAAAATGGCCACAGACAATCCATTTGTGATTCTGTTAAATTGTACTAAGACATTTTTAGCTGTAGTTACATAAATGAATAATTCAAATTTAAAAAGTTATTTGGTGAACTCCCAAATTTCCCATGAGAATTACTCGCAAAAATTGGCTACACCTTAATAGAACCCCCAATTCATTAGAACCCAGAAACTTCCCTTCATTCAAAAACTTTTTTTTAGACATTGCTAGGCCAAAACTATAAAAAGCAAAAAGTGTAAAATTTTAAGATCCCACCCTTGGCCTTTTCGATTTTTCGAATTTCCCTGAAAAATTTTNAAAAATGCAAAAAAAAATTCAAAAATTTCAAAATTTTTCAGGGAAATTCGAAAAATCGAAAAGGCCAAGGGTGGGGTCTTAAAATTTTACACTTTTTTGCTTTTTGTAGTTTTGGCCTAGCAATATCTAAAAAAAGTTTTTGAATGAAGGGAAGTTTCTGGGTTCTAATTAACTGGGTTCTATTGACCTTATATAGAAGATGTTCCAATTTCGGAAATCAACATCTTGAACTTATATTATTTTTGAAAATTTAGCAATTTCTTCCAATTATATTTGCTCATTTTCTGATGACTTTGCTATCAATTGGAATTGTCACTTTCTTCGTCTTACAATTTTTCACCAATTACTGTACTCTTGGCTACAAAATACTTGTCTACAGTCCCTCCATAAGTCATTCTCATCTAATTTCTTGTGCCCGTGTAGCTGATGTCCTGGCTAGAGATGGGCATGATGTGGTGGGTATTAAAACAGATTAATTCTTTAATCCAACTTTCTGCAAGATTTTCCTTATAATGCAACAAATCTACTGCATTTCTTAACTGATCACTTCTTCTTACTTGTTAGCTAGTATCTGAATAATTCTGGGATATATCTTGGTTTTACTTATCCAAATTTTTCGATACAATTTTCGGACGCAGTTCATGTGTTTATCCAAGATTAAAATGTTTTTCCTGTGTCCCCATTATTCAATTCAGACCCTTCTCGAGGTGGAATTCATGGTCCCGCTGGAGTCCAACTTCTCTAAATCCGCCAAAACCCTCCGAGTTCCCGGCAGCTTCTTCCATCTCGGCGTTGAAGGGGACATGGACTTTCAGCGATTGCTAACCCAAATGTCCTTTTCTCCTCCATCCGCTTTTGCTTGTTATTAATACAATCGTTATAAAATGCTCCAAATCCAGCTGAACATAGCATGTGAAAGTATAAAGTTTAGGTTTTTGAAAGATAAATCATCTTTCGATAGATTTTATCACTTCTCAACAGAAATTGTTCCAAAAATTGAAGACTGAAAAGTTTGACATGATCATAGAGGAACAGCTAAACTTGTGCGGGGCCGGATTGGCACATCTGCTTGGTATCCCCATACACATCCTCATTAGCAGGTAAATGAAAATGGATATCATTTTTCTCAACCTTGGTTTCTCCATATTCAGTTGTCCCATGCAAGAACATGTCGCCTCACTGTTCGGCCTTCCGAATCCGTCCAGTTTCGTGCCATCGGTCGTCGACTCAGACATTTCCGACAAAATGTCTCTTTTTGAGCGTTTCGACAACCTTTTGCGCCAGTTTGCCGGTTACACTTATGTTTGGGATGGCATTGAGCCACTGACTGGGATATTTCGCAAACATTTCGGGTGAGAGTTTAAAAAGTTTGGGAATTTTCCATCTTTTTAGAAGTGATTTTCCGGAAATTCGAGACATAGTCAAACAATCGCCATTTGTGTTCATCAATGTGGATGAACTGATCGATTTTCCCAGGCCCATTTTCTCGAACATGATTTACATCGGTGGACTGGACATGGAGAAAACAAATAGAAATTCTGCACTGAAGGTTATGACGCTGTAGCATTTAATTTATTTTTTATTGTGGAAATTCCAAGTATTTGGGACTTTTTGAATATTAGCATGACCATTTTAAAATTTCGCAATGTTTAGGAACCATTCGCGACAGAAATGGTCAAAGGAATTGAGGGTGTTGTGTATGTTTCTCTGGGATCCATAGTTCGTACCACGGATCTTACCGAAACATTTCGGCGCAATTTTCTCGAAACATTTGGCCAATTCACCGATTACCATTTCATTGTCAGAATGGAAAAGGACGACCATGTAAGAGGGAAATAGGAAAATAAGATCTAAAACATTGAAATGTTTAGTTTTCGGCGAAAATTGCCCAACATTTTGACAACATATTCCTGACTTCTTGGGCTCCCCAGACCGAACTTCTTGGTAAGTTTACCAAGCATATTGGTTATATGATGAAAAGACCCCCTAAAAATCCATGAAAAATGCATAAAAATATTATTTTTGACTGAACAGATGTGCATATCAAAATCCATTCAGAAAGTTCATAAGATCGTTGTTAAAAAATACCAAAATCATGCTCTTCTCCCAATAGCACATCCCCGACTGAAATTGTTCATCACCCACGGGGGCTACAACAGTCTGATGGAGGCTGCTCGGTATGGGATCCCGCTGATCTCGCTGGGCTTTTTCGCTGATCAGTACCGAAATGGGAGGGTGGCCGAACGCAATGGATGGGCTTTGCCCTTTGAAAAGCGAAAATTGCTTGAGGATGGCAAGGAATTCAGGGAAACCATATGGGAAATGCTCACAAATCCAAAGTTGGTTGAAAAATGGAGCGATCAGGGTTTAGATAATTCTTTTTTCAGCTATTAGTCTTTTTATTTTATTAGCTATAATTATACATAGCTCCTAAAAAATATCTTTTTTATTTTTTTTGAAATTTATTTCACCAACAAATTATAAAAATATCTATTTTTAGGTACACTCTTGCTGCTAAAAGGATTCAAAAATTGATCCATACAAAGGTTTGTCTACTTTGTCCAATATTAAATTTCCATTTCATTTTTTTTTATTAAAATAAACATTTTTAGCCCTTTTCCGCTGAAGAGCGTCTTACGAAGAGTATTCGTTTCCTTGAACAAAATGGCGGCAAAATGCCGGAATTGCAGAGTGAATCACGAAACATCGGCACACTGGCCCTTTACAATCTGGATTTGGCCATGATTTTTGCGTTTTTCCTTGCCACTTTAGTCCTTTCGACAATTTGGCTGATCAGAAAATTGATAATTAACAAAATACCCGGCCCGAGAGAAATAATGGAGGTGAAGAAATCAAAAAAGCAGTGATCAAGAATCAAATAGGGAACGGGTGTTAGAGAATGAGCATGAAATAGTATAAGCTTATCGGTTCTCTATTTTTTGATATTTTTTGTACAATCCTAGCAATCCCTTATAAATTCCATTCCACCACACGAAATATCAACAGATAGTAAATATTGTACAAAATGTAACCTTTCTTTCTCAATAGTAAATGCTGAATAAACTTTATTTTATTATGATTATCCAATAATCAGCATTATAATGAGGTAAAAATATTGAGAAATTGATCAAAATATTATGTCGCTTTCAACCTTTTGCGATTCGACTAAATTCATCTTCTTCGGCGTCCAAAATAGGGCCACCCGAACATTCCGCCACCGGCCAGATTGCCTCCCCAGGGTTCGTTGATCGATCCCATGGCCGATCCATCGCCAAATTGGGCTATCACGGGCATTGTCGAGAGTTGGGTGAGAAGCAAAAGGACGAGAAATGGAAGAAGTACACGGAGCAGGGAGCGGATGGAGGACACGGACATTTGGGGAAATCAAAGTTATGAAAGGATAATCTAAAATGAAAGGGGAAAATATCAAATAATGAGAACGATCAGTACCAAAGGATTAGAGCATCAGCATATCCTTTAAAAATTTTTTTTTGATTTTCTGAGGAAAAACTATTGAATTTTGGAACTAAAAGGATAATCCATTCTAGGAATTTTTAAAATAATTATGTTGAAGGAATGGGGATTGGAGTCTTCTCGGCCCCGTATAAATAGCAACATTTTGGGGTGATGGATGATGGGTCCTGTGACTTTTTTGTACAAAACAACGACGCCGAAAAAGACGGAATTGGATGGTCCCGATCAGCTGACCTTGATGCCGCTGCTGATTTATAGCCCAAATTGGGTTTCATGTCATATTGGTTCAGTGTAACATTCCCACCACCCTTTCCGCAGACATAAACGATCTTTTATTTTTTTTCATCAGTCTCATCAGTTTGGAGGTCATATCATAAAATAAAAATTAATCTTTAAGATTATAATATTTATTTTTAATTGTTAATTTCCATGTGTATGAGAATAATTTTAATAATTTTTAATTTCTATTAAAATCAATTTTACATATTTGATTTAACTTTATAAGGTAAATTTTTAATATATTGATCACGAACATTATTTCAACATTTTTGTATTTTATTTTCCGAAACCATAATAAACCCGTGACATTAATTAGTTTTGTCTATGGGGAAGATAAAATTTTGTTTGGTTTGGCGTAGTTTGTGGTGCCCATCCAACCGTAAATCACAATCACAAACCTTCATCACTGATCGCCAACAAATTCGATTATCACGAATCACGTGAATTTTTTTGATCAAAAAATTTAGTATTGAAATAAATCTACAAATTTGTTGAAAAGAATAAATAAATATAATTATGAACTAATTGGCAAAATTAATAAAGTAATTTGTATGACAAAGATGTGCAATAATCATGAAATCTTAATTCAAATTCATAGGCGAATAAATCTTTCAAAAATGAACAAANTTTGTTCATTTTTGAAAGATTTATTCGCCTATGAATTTGAATTAAGATTTCATGATTATTGCACATCTTTGTCATACAAATTACTTTATTAATTTTGCCAATTAGTTCATAATTATATTTATTTATTCTTTTCAACAAATTTGTAGATTTATTTCAATACTAAATTTTTTGATCAAAAAAATTCACGTGATTCGTGATAATCGAATTTGTTGGCGATCAGTGATGAAGGTTGGACGCCGCTTGAACGGAATGGCTGAGGGCCTTTGGTACGTATTAAAATTGGCTTAAAATATGGGCTCATAATTATCATAATTCTGAAATTTTCATCATACATAAAGAAGTTGTTCGTTGATCTCTGTTTGCACTATGGGCACCGCCAGAGTGTCAATATTGTCCAATTGGCGTTTTGTTCGATGATTTTCACAGCCCTAAATTTCATTTTTTTTGTTCTTTGAATTTCTTCATACTTGGATCATTTCCTGGTGCGAGATCATGAACTTATCCCCCGGAATCAGTTGTGTGATCAGGTTAGCCCATTTTGTGTGGGTATGAATCACGCAGACCAAATCTTAAAATATCGTGATTAGCAGTGGAAATGCTTTTAGTTTAATCAGTCCGATTAGATTCGCCGACCTGAATGGTCACGAAGCAAATAAAATGGTGCCGTCGGAATGCGGTCAGAATTCTGAGGGCTCTTCACAACATCACCGTTTAATCTCACTGAGAACAGATCATCCCTTTATTTAGAAAGATTCGGATTGCATAAAATAAAAGTTTCCCTTATTTTTAGTAGTACTATTTAAGTATTTTTTTTGATCCAATGAATGAAAATTTAATACTTACCCATCTTTTCATCCAATTAGAATATTTTTTTCCTATCTAAAAGTTTAATGCTTTGGCATTTTCACCAGTTCAAAAATTGCAAGATTCATATGTTCATTAATAAAATGCATATCCATCACAATTATCTTTTCCCACTCACTCGGAGAAAATTTTCTTCTCCAGCGAGTTCGACGAGTTGCAGCGAGATCAGCTGCTCGCCCGTCCGCGGGTCATTCACTCGCACCGCCATTCCGCTGCCATTGTCGCACATCCAGCCAAGCGAGAAAAAGTGCCGGACCAACTCGGCCATTCGACTCGGATTTATGGGCACATCCTTAAGGGCCAGAAAAGCTGAAGAATTTCCGTGGTTGGACATATCGAGATAGGCAAAAATTTTGCGCAAACCTTAGACATGACCCTAATGTCTTCCAAATAATCCATTCACTTAGTACATAAATGGCCTTTTTGTGACTAGAACAAATAGACTAAAATATTAAATTAACTACATAAATGAGAAAAAGGAGCAAAAATAAAATAAAATGACCTTAAAAATGTGCAGTTTTCACTTAATCTTGCATGTTAATTTATTTCTTATTTATTAATTCTAAGAAATTAGCATTCACTTACCACCATAACACCATGTTCTTCTTGTCGTTGTTCTTTTTCTGGATTTACCTCTTCGGTTCTGGACAAATGATCTAATTCCTCAGGCATTTGTAATCTTTAATAAATGCTTACAAAGTATAATGAAAAATTATATTACCTTTAAATTAAACAAAGGGTAAAAATTAAATGTTTAGCTTCTTTCATTTACATCGATTACCTTGTTACAATTAATTATAGCAAAGAATGAGATAAACAGTCAGTGATAAGCAGCTAAAAAATAAAAGGGAAGGATCCATATGATCAAAATCATTGCTGATAATGATAGCATTCAATTTTTATCTTTCTTATTCCCCACCTCAAAAGCGAGTAGTGAGAACTTTTTAAAGAATATAAACGAATTTGTATAAACTAGATGCCCAATATAGACTTACTTATTAGCAAGAGAAGACAAACAACTTTTAATATCGACACAATATTTTTTTTTAATATTGCACGATTTTATACATGGTATCATAGATGTTATACATGAAAACATGAAATCACTTCTAAATGTATAATTATCGCTCATTAATTCGGGTTGGTCATAAATATTCCTCTTAATAATACCATTCTCTTTCATTGCCAATATTGTGATAAGGATAAGGTCGATCGAGCCTGCAAATTGTCCATTTTTATTAATACAAGGATTCGAACCCTACCATGGACTTTTGTAGAGGGCGTGCAAGGGGTAATTGCTTTGTGGAAAGTGCCAAGTTCCGCCGTAGAAGTGACTGTACTTGTAGAAGGAAGAGTAGTTGCGGTGGAAGTACCAGGGAAGGGCCGAGCCCGAGTCGATGAACACGTTGTGGGGCCCGTAAAAGGTGGACGGGGCATAGACACTCCGTTTTATCGGTGCATAAACCATTATTATTCCGAATGTATCTTACAATTTTAAATTAGGTATCAAAATGTGGAATAATTCCCATAAGGTTGGAAACTAAATGAAATTATTTTTTATTATCACTTTTTGTTTGGATTGAAGAATTAATTTAAGTGAATGCTTCACATTAGTGGCTCTCACTGAATTAGCGAGACATCTGCTGGCTTGACTGCTCTTTGTCTATTGATCCAATCTCGTAAAGAAGAATCGATGACTTTAGAGCAGGGCTCGCAGATGTACTTTTTTTTAAAGATTTGTACTTTTTTTGAGGGGTCCCAATCTTTAAAATTTTAAAAGTACTTTTTTTAAAGATTTGTATTCTTTTGTACTTTTTTGGATTTTAGAAAATTTTATGCAAAAATTGACTAATTTTCTTAAGGAAAAACGACTAAATTTTCAAAAATTTCTCCGGCGGCCCCTACCGGGACCGCCGGCACCCCTCATAGTATGGATTTTCTTCAATAAACTATCTTAAAAATGACCAAATTCTTAAGAAAAAGACTAAAATTTCGTAATCTTCTCCGGCACACAGTGGATAAACACTCAGATACACACTGTTTTCCGAAAAGTAAAGACCAAAAAAATGAAAAGGGTCCCTTTGTTGAAATTTTTTAGGGAAGTTTTTGAAAATTTTGAAGAAAAATTGACCTATTTCCTTTAAAAATCGTTGAAAATTTTCGAAATTTTCTCCGGCGGCCCCGATAGGGGCCGCCGGAGACCCCCTTCCCCTAGGGCTGCTGAGGAACCCCCCCTGCCGGAAAATTTTCCTGATTACGCCCCTGATATGCTCAAAATGTGGCGAGAAATTTGTTGGAAAATACAAAGAATTTTTTATATAATATCTTTATTTAATATGGAATAAAAATTTTTAGCAAGTTTAAGAAGTGTACTTTTTCCGACCCCAAAATCTTTAATTTTGATCCTCCTGTACTTTATTTGGGCACCCGGGACCTGCGAGCCCTGCTTTAGAGTCAAAGGAAGCAAAAGGGTGATCTTTTGAGTTAAAGGATCAAAAAAGATTTTATCTGATCAAAGTTGAAATATTAAGTGCAGATATTCATTTTTATGACATACCTATATAGTAAAATATTAGTTTTTTAGTAAAGGAAAAAGAATAAGTAGAAAAGAGTAGAAAAAGAAGAAATTTTTAAAAATAAAATGAAAATTAGGAACTGATGAACGGATTAACCAGCTTTGAAATTTCGTGAATTTGAAGTGAATTCCTTATTGTAGAATGTTAAGCAGGATGAGTGAATGAAAAGAGAAAAAGACGGTCAAACAAAATTATATTTTAACGCCACATGCTTCCGCGTCATAATCACGAGTGATAAAAAACTGAAACTTTCGATTTTTTGCGCTGATTATATGAAGGCCAATGGAATCTGGCGTGTGAATGTGATTAATAGATGAATCTATTGACAAGGGAAACCCAACCAATTTATCATAAATGCCAATAACATCAATAACGATACATTCTATCGGACAAATAGTTCAGGTACAGCGGTTTGTAGCTGTACTCGTGGTAAGTGCTGGCATGGTCCGCAGTTTGCCGTTGTGGTGGAGTGTAATAGTGGAAGCGTTGGTCCCAAGATCGATCGGCCTAAAATGGATTTAGCAAAATATCCATAAAATTTTTTGGGCTTAATAGAGAATAAAAGAGGGAAATGTTTAAATAAGAGCAAGCAAGTCAAGAAACTTTTTAATTATAATTTACCAGGGGTGCACCGGTTTTCACCCCCGCGGTTTTCAACCCCACGCTAGAAAAATGATCATAACTTTTTTCAGGTAAAACATAGAGAAATGAGTTTGGTGTCAAAAAAAATATAGCCCTAAATGTCTGCTATAAACTGCAGAAAGAATTATTCGGTTTGGCCAAGCAGAAAAAAAGTTATGGCCAGACCATTGGCCAAAACCACGATTTTATGGCTTAACTTGAACACAACTTTTTTCTGCTTGGCCAAATCGGTTAGTTGTTCTTGCAAGTTTATAGCAGACATTTAGGGCTATCTTTTGACACCAAACCCATTTCTGTATGTTTTATTTGAAAAAAAGTTATGATCATTTTTCTAGCGCGGGGGTGAAAACCGCGGGGGTGAAAAACGTTGTTTCGTTTACCAGTATCCGATAGTAACGATATGCTGGCTGACTAAAGCGCCAAGGTTGATAGTAGAAGAAGTAAGAACTGGACAAGGGGTAGTAATAGGAGAAGGCATAGGGCCAGCAGGGGGTGGTGCTGGGCCAATGGCCACCGCTTAATTAGGAATAATAAAAAATGAAAATAATCAGGAATTTCAGACCTGCACATGAATGTTGAAAATGATGGGCGAGAGTAGGACCGAGTGATAGGAGGACCGATGGGGAGGGGACTGCAAGAATGACTGCGGATCAGGGCCATATTCGGAGTAAATGTGGACAAAAATGCTTTTTTAACGAAAACCCTAAAAATATCGTAGATTTGGCTTTTTTAATTTTGGTATGCAAACTTCAAAAACGCAAGAAAAAATTTGTTTGTTTAGTAATAGAACATTCTAAATCTTTCCAGTCATCGTCATAAGCACATCTGGTACTAAAGAGTTATTGACTGAAAATTGATTGGTTAAAGTCAAAGCAATGGATAAAGAAACTGAATGGGAATACATAGCAAAAGCAACTGTTCTGCTGGAGAAAGTCGGAAAAGGGAAGAAAAACAAAAGAAAAATTTTGGGATCCTAAATATTAATTATTTTTTTACAATAAAAAAATCTATGCTTGAGTGAGGGTAGTGTGTTGGGCCCCAGAGTTGGGATATTGGGAAAGTGGATCAAGAGGACGACGACAAGAGGACAGGGAAAGGAATTGGGGAGGGAAGACCCGGGCCCAGGCTTTGGAATGGAAACTCCCCGAAACCGCCCCGAACTCCAATGTCGGTCCGACTTCCTCTCAGTACCTTTATCTCAGAAGCACCACATAGAGAAAGGATGATAACAACTCCGATCGGATCACTTCCATCATCGACTCCTTACTGACTGATTATGGGGAGGAAAAGCACAGATGAACAAAAGGGGCGGGGACGGAAATGGGGAAGGCAACGAAAATGGGGAATGAATGATCAAAGAACGGAATGGGAAGAGAAGTGTCCAATGGCTCCGTGAATAATGAATTTTTGGGGCGCCGCCGGGAGAAACCCTCACAACTCCCCCCTTCCCTGGGATCGTCCCCGATCCTCCAGATAAAAAAATGAGGGTGAAAGGTGCCAGAGGCAAGAGAGATAGGAAGAGCACCCCGAATGGGAGAGAACGAACGGTCAACACCAACACACCCCTGCAGCTCTCCGTTGTAGTAGTCCACCGCCGACTAACAACCCTTTCACAGCCGAAGTCCACGCAATCCCGCCGCAATCAACTGCAGTCGCATCCTCGTGTAGATTCGTTGTCTAACACAGACTTGGAAGCTAGATCCTGCAGCCAACTCCAATGCAGCACTTTCGGCACGTTGTTGAAGCATTCTGACCATCCATCTGCGGCTGCCGTGTGAGGAGCGCCCTGATCGAGGAACCCGAACTCCCCAGCTCCACCGAGGGGTGCTGTCAGGTGTGGCTGATCCTCCAGATCGTTGGGCCCACGGTTTGCATCAGCACGCAGAGGAATTGAACGGCACAAAGTGAAGTTGTCGTCGGAGCGACAATGCAAGCACAAAGAACCGAACTGGCAGCATGCACACTGCCTTTCCGCTGTCCCGCCGTTGTCTGCCGCGTAGTCCGCCAACCAAGTCGCCAGGGAGTGCCGTGCCTTCCGACCGAACTGACCCACTCGGTGAGATAATGGGATGGTGAGGAGAGAAAAGGGGGAGTGGAGGAAAGGATGGAGCCCAGATCCAGAGAAAGTTATGGTGGAAACCCCAGGCGGCAAAAAGAGGGAAGGGAATTTGGGGTTAAGAAAAAACGGAGCCACCGGAAACCCTCTCCCCCCATGCCGCAGGAAGGTCTCCTTCCCCTAAGTCCCCTCGCTGCAGCTCATCCTTCCTTCCTTCCATCCTTCAGCGGCGCGACGGCCCTGGTTGTCCTCGTCCGCCGGCACCACCTTGGGGAGGATAAGGTTGGAATCGGTCACTCCCACTCCCACTTCCTGATGGCCCACCTGCATCTGCACCCGTTCCCCGCCATCGATTCTCAAACCGGCGGTGGAAGAAGTCATCCTTCACCAGCTGCCCTTCCTCAGCTCTCAGCTTCCCCATCATAGGAGCACTGTTTGATCCTTAAGTGCGTTGATCATCTGGGAGAGGCGACTTGTTTCATTGCCTTTGCTGATCACTAGCAGGGCTTCTAACTCCTCTGCCTGTGCCTTCACAACATCCAAATTCTTTGCCTGAGTAAGTCCAACAAGTCGAATGAGGAAACTCATGTTGGGCTTGAGTCTGTCCAAAAATTCCTCACAGACTTTCTCTTTCCGTTGGACATCATTCAATGAAGGATTGGTTGCCTCCACCAGTGGAGTTAAGCGTCTCAAGAACTGCCCTACTGTCTCTTCTTCCCGCTGTTTGCAAATAGCCAGGGTCCTTTTGGCAACCTCTCTCCGTTGTGGTGAGTCCAGTTTCGATCTCAGTGCTGCGAGAGCTCCGTTCAATGTCGCTGTTTCGATGACCGAAAGCTCTTTGAACAATGCCCTGGGTGTATCCCTTAATGCCAGTTTGAGTCGAGTTACCTTCTCGTCCTCGGACCAATTCTTTCCGGAGACCGAGACATGATCTTTGAATCGTTCTGCCCAATCATCAAAGGCGTATGCAGATTCCTCTCCGAAAAATTCCAAATTAGCACCAAGGGCATTGCTCAACATATTGAGACCTAAAATTGGTTGTTCATCATCCATCATCCATTGGTCCTGCGGATTATGCGTCCTCCCAGTATCGTTTGGGTCATTACTGTGTGAGAGCAGCGAGTTCAAGCTCTGACTGCGGGCCACACTGTGGTCATCTCGAATCGAATTCTTCGCCGTTGTATTCCTCTCCAACTCATTGACCTTTTCAACCAGCTGATCCACTCGCGTGCTCAATGTATCAAAATTCTTGTTAGTGTTTGTCACCACATCATTTACCCAATTGACTTTCTGATTCAAAGATCTGTTCAAGACTCTGAAAGATCGATTTACTCCTTCTTCCAATCTTATCAAGTCTCCATGAGCCCTTTCTATGTCAGTAATCTTGACCGAGCTCTTACCAAACCACAATTTCTTATCAATCGCACTGATACCCAAATCATCATTTTCATATTGCCCGGAGGCACTTGAAGACGAAAACCCACCAAAGGGGTCTAGAATTGACATTCGCTTTTTAGTTTTGAAAGATGAGTGAATTTGGTTGTTTGTAGCAAGCTAAGGTGAAAAAAAATAAATTAAGCTTCCAAAACTATGTGCCCATGAACTCAAAAAAACAAGAAAAAATAATAATTCCTAAGTTTATTCCCATAATTGACACAAATGTCGAGAGCAAGAGTTATGCTCGAACAAAAGTGATTCTGATCTATTGCTGAGAGAGGCGGGGTTGAAGCAACCGGAGAAGAAGCAAAGTATTATTACAATCGAGTCCCATCTCCTACAACTATTCCGATGGGAAAGGTGATGATAAGGATCAGTGAAAACGATAATGCCCCTAATGGAATTCCTGAGAAAATGTACTTATCGTTGAACAAGATTGACTTCCGATCGGGAATGTGTGGGAAAATGCTCCTTTTTCTGTAAAGAAGAAGCTAGTGGCGGGGGCTAATAAGATCCACAAAGAGGCGGGCAAAAGTACCCTTGGACTTATGTGTCATAGAAGGATTTGTAAAAGGCTTAATCTTTGGTCTGTGTAAGAACTGTACATGATTATATCGTACCGTAGTGATTTCTAGATTCTATGTTCATGATTAGAATTTTTATTTGTCTGTGGGCTATTCTCTTAGTGTTAGCATTTTGATAATTCTTAGCGTGCATTTTGATTCTGACGAGCGACTGAAAAAAATGTTAGAATTAACTGATTAGCAAAAATAATTTGTTGATTCTTTTTCTTTTTTTTAAATTACTCCCTCTCTGTGCCTCTTCTTTACTTGGACTAGCATCCGAAATTTAACTTTTACTTGATTCATTAGCAGTTGTTTTTTATCAGCCTTTTTTAAAGTTTATAGTGCACTTTCATTTTCATTAGGCCCGGAGGCCAGGATCCTGTGATTTCTCTGCGCGCTTACCTTTTCTTGTCGATGGATCTTTTCTCACTCGATTGGAGAACCATCCGGTGCTACCAGTGAGGGTAGTGTGTTGGGCCCCAGAGTTGGGATATTGGGAAAGTGGATCAAGAGGACGACGACAAGAGGACAGGGAAAGGAATTGGGGAGGGAAGACCCGGGCCCAGGCTTTGGAATGGAAACTCCCCGAAACCGCCCCGAACTCCAATGTCGGTCCGACTTCCTCTCAGTACCTTTATCTCAGAAGCACCACATAGAGAAAGGATGATAACAACTCCGATCGGATCACTTCCATCATCGACTCCTTACTGACTGATTATGGGGAGGAAAAGCACAGATGAACAAAAGGGGCGGGGACGGAAATGGGGAAGGCAACGAAAATGGGGAATTAATGATCAAAGAACGGAATGGGAAGAGAAGTGTCCAATGGCTCCGTGAATAATGAATTTTTGGGGCGCCGCCGGGAGAAACCCTCACACTTGCTTCAATATGATACCAATCAATTAGGCTAAATTTTGTATTGCTTGGCCTTCAGAGTGGGATCAATTTGCATCCTTTTTGGTGCCGAGCGATCATACGTGTACTTGTGACTTTACTACAGAACACCGGATGCGAAAGACCGAACTCCAACTATCCGGTGTTTCGTCATTCTGTTGTTTTTAATTGTAGTTCAGAAATGCTTCTCGTTTCAAAGTTCTCGCTCGACCGCAAAAAATTTACAAATTGATCTCGCTCTGGCGACCAAACAATAATTATTTTATCCTTTTTCTAGTATGGATAGATGCAATTATACCTTGAAATTATTTACCTATATGGATGGAATGTTCTGTTCTTCAAATTCCAATAATATATTTTTAACCTTATCATTTCATATTCACGACCATCCATTTCTCAATTCATAGAATGGGCAAAATTTAATTTTTTTAGGGACTATATAACACAGCTGCATACAACTTGTTGGTTTTGCACACACTCGGAAAGCCAGAATTAACAATGCCATACCACGCCGGCACTAAAACAATTATTATCACCTGTCACCATGTTTTGCCACCTTCTTAAATCTATCCCAAAAAGGGACATGGCAAATGGATTTTGTACATTAGTGAGGGATTATAGCCACCCTTGACAAACTTGTTTATCGCTGATGGACTAACACGGCGTGGTACTCCAGAAGGTGCCGGGTCGTTTAAAAAAAAGTATCATAATTAGGGTCGCAACTTTTATGCAAATGCATATTTTTTTGCTGGCCTCAAAACGGTCTGAAAATCACGTAAAACACATTTTTAGCATGTTTTGAACGCTCTAGCATGGATTTATAACTGCATATTTTGGCATATTTTCGGCTTTTTGTGCATATTTTGCATATTTCGCATTTTTGCGCATATTTGAGCATATTTTGGTCATTTTGGGTCAAATTTTGCGCATATTTTGGAATTTTTAAGCATATTTTGGAAAAAATTTTGAATTATTTGAAATTTTCGGATTTTTTAAAAATTTTTTGGAGTTATTTTTATAAAATTTCAGAATAGTTAAATATTTATTTTTTCAAAGAAAAATGACCACATTTTTCAAGAAAAAGCATTATTTTTCAAAAAAAGTTTCAAAAAAAGCATGAAAAAGTCAAAAGTGTAAAAAAGCCATCAAACTTTAATTTTAACCTTTAAATGCCTTAAATATGCTTAAAATCCTTTTTAAAAATAGTTTATTACGATTTTTGAGCAAAAAATTTCATTTTTAGGTCATATTTAGTCAAAATTTTGAGCATATTTTGCGCATATTTTGGCCATTTTTGGTGCATATTTTATGCGCATATTTGGGAAATTTTTACGCATAAAAGTTGCGACCCCAATCATCATAATGGGCGTTTTAAAAAAGGATCAAAACTCAATATGTCCTCTACTGTCAGACCAAATGTATAAAAGGCAAAGTTGTGCAGAATTTTATGCTCTATCTACTGGTATAAATTTTTTTTCGAATTTCGAATAAAAATTTTGAAAAAAGTCGAAAAATCATATTTTTCGATATTTTTGACTTTTTTCGACATTTTTGTTCGAAATTCGAAAAAAAATTATACCAGTAGATAGAGCATAAAATTCTGCACAACTTTGCCTTTTATAGTATACATTTGGTCTAATAGGTCTAACAAAAAAGTTTTTAGAGGACATATAGAGTTTTGATCCTTTTTTTAAACGCCCATTATGATACTTTTTTTTTAAAACGACATAGCACCGTCCAGAACAGTCAAAATATTTACTAATACATTAGCAATAATTAAATTATTAGAGTCATTAAAATAGGCAATTGTATGAGCAATTATTATGTAGGTTAGAAAAAACTCAAAAACCAGATCAACTAAGGACCAATGAACTCGAGACTAATTTCTAGTTCATTTATGTTCTGCATCCTTAACATTATATTAGTAAAACAATAAATTAATTTAATAAGTATAATTTTTTGATATTCAGGATTTTTCTCAGGAAAAATGAACTTCCTCGCCAGCTCCTACAATTCCACCACAATCCCCACCATCACCACCTCCTTTCCCTACCAAATGTCCCAACTTCACCCCTCCATTATGGCCCTCTGCTTCCTTCTGATCAGCTCCGAATTCCTTGTTCACTGTTTCTGTCTTCCTGTTTCAGTCCTGAATGTATATCTGATCTGCCAGACGGCCCTGCTCCACCGGAATCTCAAATTTTTATTGCTGCTTCAATCATGGTCAGAGTTGAGATCGTAAACAACAAATTTACACTTTAAGTTGGATTGATTTGGGGCTTAAATTTCTACCTTTAAAAGAATACCAATTATTAAGTACATTAAAATTATCTTGGGACATTTAAATTTAATCAAATTTAAACCCTATGATTTTTGATTTATTAATTATGTTTTCCTGATATTTGATCCGTATCCACCACCCTCACCTTCTATATACAGCTCCATCTCGGCCATGTCCCTGCTCCAGCTTGTCCGGCTCCTGCTCAAGCTGCTCCACCTGGACCTGTTCTTCTCCAACCCTCTGTCCAGCCTGCTCTTCTACCCTGGCTACTTGCTCTGCATGATCTTCATCGACTGGCTCGCCTTCACTCTCTTGCTGGAACGTGTGCTGGCGACAATGCTCAGCAAAACCTATGAAACCAACGGCCGCCCCCATTTCTTCGTCTTTTGTTTAATATTTTTGGTGAAAATTAATTAATTTTTTTAGAATTTTTTAAAATCGGTTTTTAAGATAATTTTAATCAAACTATTGGCGGATCATTTAAATATCCCAAAATGCTTTAAAAAGTGTCAATATGATATAATCAACCCATTATTTTAGATAAAAAAATACGTTAATACATAATTTACGTTTTGTGTATTTATTGAACCTAATGATTTGTTTTGGTGTTTTAATTTTTAAAGAACCAATTTGTGAACATAAAATGATGACGTGTAATCCTTTAATTCGTTCCTGGACCAAATGCAACAATTCATTGGGGAAAAGTTGAATTTAAAAAAATAAATAATACAATCGAAAAAGTCAGTTGTGTTTATGTATTAAGATCAGCTTATTTTTATAGGCTCTGGTCCCGTGCTGTTGTTACTATTTCATGGTGGACCCAAAAATGCCGTCTGGAATTGACATGGAAGCCAGTACGCAATATAAACTCTATGGATTCACATTGCTCAGCTTTTTGGGCATAATTGTATGATAATTGATAAATTTTCATTGTACCGAAACTTTTTTTTTTAATTTTATAGGCATTTTTCGCACTTTACAAATACAACAAACGCAAATACACGGTTTTGGCAGCTAGCAAAGGAGAGCTGCACTTATCAGAACGCTATCAAGTATGTTGAACATATTATTGGCATTTAAAAGGGATTTTTATAATCCATTTACCGCCCAAAACAAAAATATAATAAGTGATATCCATTCCTTATGGCATAATAAAAAAGGAGGTATTAATATAGTATGCTTTTCAGGATCTGTCAAATGTTTCTTCTTTAATATCTAAAAGAATAAAATGCTATATTTTGCTGCAAAAAGGTCCAACTCCAATAAAATAACCTCCAAAATAAGATAATAGATACATGGATCTTTTATTTTCCCCTTTTGGGTCTCCGAGAACATCCGGACCACCCGTCAGCTGTTCCCCTCGGCCATCCTGCACTTCCTTCTTGTCATCCTGACCATGGCCCTGTCCCTGTTCAGCTACTATGGCATCACCAGCTCAAGTGCCACTGCAAATGTACTGATCCTGAACACGATCACCATTCTCTTCGCCCTCTCCTGTGTCGGCATCCAGATCAGCGTCATTACGTTGGGAACATGGAATTTGAAAAATAATCAGCAAAAAATTATAAAATCAATCATTTATGAAATTATTTGTATATAAATTAAATTTGACTCCATAATTTTTGGATATCAAAAATCTAATTAGATTTAATAGTTTATTATTTACATTTTTCTTAGAATGCATCCCATGCTGAACCGAAAGGCTAAAAGCCTTTTTTGCACAATGAGAATTGCTTATTCTTGGCGGAATCGTGTTCTTCCCCGAGGAGATGATCCATCGATAACGGAAGAATTTGAGGAAAACAATGGGGGAGAAAGACATCAGCGGCAGCACAAAAGGCCACGAGTTGTGCCGTTGAATTTGTTCGGGTCGGAGCTGTGCAGAGCGGGCACGGACATGGAGGAGTACTTCAGGGTGTTGGACCAATGTTGGCGCAGAACGGCAGAAGAGAAAGGCCAAAGCCAAAAGGAAAGAGCAAAATGATCAACTCATCAGCAGAAAAAAACTGAAATTGTAAATTGTACATTATAGTTGTTAATTGGTTCGACCCATTTCACACTGAATGTAAATTAATTACCACTCTATAGATCAATTAATCCACGAAAAGAAAATAAAAGAGTCATAAATTCATTTTGTTGTAATTGATTCATTCGCACCTTTCTTTCCAAACCTTATGTATCCATACATAGAATAACAATGTTTTGCATCCCCACCAAGTGACATTACTTAATTTGGACAACAACTATTGGCCATTTGATTAGCTGCCCTCTGCCTAAAATGCATCTGTCACCCTTGTCCCTCTTTTACCATTTAATTTGGCCAAATTGCATATTTTAAGGCTGACAGTGGGCTTGGCATTTTGCCAATATAGAATGGACTGATATCTTAATACACCGACCAACTTGATTAAGTATTTTCAGCTGCAAAAAATTAAAGGGATAGTTTTTGAGTGTGATTATTCCTTGAACATTTTTAAACTTTGAATTCATTGCACTACATTTCTTTCCTTTAAATTATTACACTATCTATGCATTAAAAATAATTGGAATTTTTAAATTATTCCCTTGTGAAATAAAGCATTCACTATGACGAGAACAAACAAAGTATTGTCCCCCACTCATTTCTGAAAATGTAATGTGTGGTATCACAGATATCACAATTCATAATCATCAAGCATGTAGTCCATCCAATTCCCCATTGTTTTAGTGCAAATCAACAGGAAATGTCACGCTTTATTAAAAACCAAGCCGGATTTATGGGAACACTATTATCTAAGAAAGTAATGCTAAAGAGAAGAGATATCAATTCATTCGCAACACTTTGGTGGATTTGGAGAACAATTATTATTTTTTAGATATTTAAAACAAAAAATTCCTTATTTTTGGTGGCGATTTCTTTTGGTCAAATGGAAGTTTTGTTGGACAGCGATCGTTTCTTGCATTTCTACAACTGTTCCTTCTATGACTACAATTCAGTGCCCCGCGATGTTCGTAAAAATTACGTTGTCGGACTGGTTCTTTTGATCTTATACATCGTTTTTGAGGTAACGTTTATTTTCGACCTTTTCCTCAACTTTAAAAGCCCAAATTACTCAAACACAAACATTATTTAATTGAATATGTTCCATCTAAATTGAAAGGTTTTTTTCATTTTATGCTACTAATTATTGTTACAGAACCAAATTGATTCCATCAAAAAATTCAACTTATTAAATGCATTTCTCATGTTGAGATACTGTACCTGCCATGTCTTGTTGTGTTCGCTCGTAAGGAGAACATCCGCGAGTCCTGCTACAAACTGATGCTGTTCATGGGCATTCTGAGCATGATCAACATCCACTCAAGCGGTCTGATCATCGGAATCTATTCCGTCCGTGGCGATGTGTTCTGTGATCGGCTCCTCTTTAACTATCTCATCGGGATGCCAGCCTTTGGTTTGATTTTAAAAGGCCAATTTTGCTTTTTTTGTCTTTTTGCATTTTTTATCCTTTCAAAGGATTGTACTGCTCGGAATCGTTGACCGCCGTGATTCTGGCTCTGAACCGATGCATTGAAATGTGGGACCATCGCTATGCCCAGAAATTGTTCGAAGGTGCAAAAGTGAAGTTTTGGATGGGTGGGGCATTGCTCTACGGATTCTGTCTGGGCACATTCACAATTCCGCCGATGCCTAACGGCATGTTGGTCGGCTGGTTCTGGAATCCTCACATTGGCTACATGGAGGACAAGGAGGGCGTTGTGAGTATTGGGAATATTTAGGCGGAATGGGAGTTAAAGTGAGACATAGTTATTAGTAGATAGGTTATACAACATCGATTTTCTCAAATGCAATGCTCATTACTCATTATTGTTCACACACATAATGGATAATATTCTTAAGTATTTAATATTAATATTTGTTGGGAAAATATTAATATTATACACTTATATATACACTTATTTTACACTTTTCCTATCATTACAGTACCACAACATTCTGTTCACCGCCCACAACATCTACATCGGCTTCGGTCTGCCATTGATCTATGCCATCTTCTTCCTGTTGATGCGCAAAAAGATGAACATGGTCGGAGCCCACACAGAACAACAGCAACAACAGGCCAATGAACGACGCAAAAGCAAAGCAAATGTGAGGCTAAATTATCATTTTTTATTTGAATTTTTTAATTTTTTAAAGATTTTCCTGCAAGTCCTACTGATTGGCGTTCTGCACATGTTCTGCACTCTGCTCTATGTGTACATGCAGTACTTCCCGGTCCCACTTTGGGTGGTGATGTCGGCCAGTTATGCATGGATTGCTTCACAAGGTATTGATTGATCAATCAGTTGATTGATCAAATGCTCGTTATTATTCATCACATTATTAACTAAAAGGTCTGGTTCCGGTCATCTACATCACGTTCAACAAGTACATCCGCCGAAGCATCAAGGTGTTCTTCGTGGACCCGACCCTGGGTCAACTCCAGACCATGCGCATTTATTCCACGCGCGGGACCTCAATGTTCTCGAACACCAACAACCAAAATAACAATCATCCTAATCATGCGGACCAGACCATGATGAGCGTATTTGATAAGAAATGATCGAAGGAGCGGATATGAGATCCAATTAAACTCTCCAATTCCCTAAATTTTGCCAAATATCCAATTTATATTTTGAGTTAATCGTGAGTAAATATCCAGTACTCTCTTAAAATTTGCTTTTGAATAAAGCCGATAGTTAATTAGCACGAATATTTCAAATCGGAATAAATTAATAAGTAAGAAGAAAATAATACAAAACAAGTAAATATGGGGAGAACTCAAGGATTTTCCCGAGAAAAGTATGAAACTAACAAACCTGATCCGATTATGTTTTGTTTATTTGTGCAAAATCTTAATGGGCCTCAGACACAATCCCTTGGCCATGGTTGATTTGCCCTTCCAATCGATCCGCTGATCAACCTTCGATCTTCTTCGAGCCTCCTCTCTAAATGGGAATAAGAATGAATGAGCTGTCCCTCTCCGTCCTTCACCCTTCCCACCTCCTTCAACGGAAATAGCTTTGATTCACACAGATTTTTCATCGCAATTTTTTGTAATTGTCTCAGCTTCATTTATTCCAGCAATTAGCCCGTGTGCCTTTAATTTGCAATTTATATACATATTCTAAATTTTTAAAACATTTTTGATCTTTAAAAAGGAAAATATTATTAGCAGGATCTATTGGATGTTACCATGGGAAAGCTCGGACTGCAACACCGACGCAACTCTTTGGACAGCTCTGCTCCTTCTACCCATTCCACTTCTTTAACAGCAAATGGCGGTGTTGGAGGGTATTAATAAATTTAATGGTGTTATTTTATCTTTGGTAAATTAATCACTTTTAGTAAGTAACATCTTTTTATATAAAGCATTTTTAAATGAATCTACTCATAGTGGACCAATTTTAAACATTTTGCTTTTTAGAAATATGCACTATCCTACAATGGATACTAAACATTTAAAGAATAAAACTTAACATTTCATTTTAGATTGAATTTTGGGTTATTTTTCCATTTTTCATAGTGGCGTCCGAATACGGAAGAAGCGGTGGCTTCTGGCCATGCCGCCCTCCCAACAACAGCTCCAGCACCAGCGAGCCCTGTTCACCCGGGACTGGATCCGACGGGAACAGTTCGCCCATGACGCAGGAGGGACGGGGGGAGGAGGAGGAGTTGGAGCAGTGCCCGGAAGGGCAATGACGGATCTGACCATGGCCATGGTGCTGTTGGCGGACTACCGCAAGAAGCATTCTCAGCAGATGAAGCACAAACAGCTGCTGATGGTCAGGGGTCATTATCATAAAAAAATCAATGAATAGAAATTAAAAATAATTTATTCCTTCTTGATCACAAAAATCTCCATAAATTCTTCACAAAATAATAAAAGGACGATTTTCTCAATTTCTATGCAAAAAGCTCTTTCTTGTTCGCTAATTAGTAATTACAAAAAAAGCCAAAACCGGGTACCTTATTGCATTACGTGAACATAGCCGGTGTTCTTGCTAAATGTAAGGGTCGCTCCTCATTCTTGGGGAATTACTCATCATCTTCAGCAGGACAAGTGTGTTACCCTCCATTATTCTTATTGTCTTCCTACTCGTCCCGACAAGTACCTCCTTGTGGGACAGACATACATATTCGGACATTGTCCACACACAAAAGTGATCATTGGAATAGGTATGGCCACCGGCGGAAGAACCCATTCATTTTAGAGCAGGTTTTGTTCCAAGCATAGCACATTTTATTATGCGGATTTTATTTATTTTTTCTGATTCATTCTCCAACCCTTTCTTCTTTAAATTGCTTCTGAAATACCTAATTTATACAAAATCCTTAAAAGTCGGGTAGCCGCGTCACCATATCAAGATACATATCTGTCCTATTGCCTTTCTTGCCAATATCTGTCTTATCGTTTCATTGTCAAGATGCTCTTGACAATGTTAGCACGATGAATGACTTGTTGGACATCGTGTTCGCCTCCTCCCCCTCCCCCTCCTCTTTTTCTCGCCCTCATTCTCGGGATGCTCGGCTGGCCATCATCCCTCCTCGTCGTTCCATTTCGCCCATTTCCAGTCTCCATGGAGTCACGCTGTCACCGTCAAATTCGTCCCGGCATTCCTTTAAACTCATTTTTCCAAGTGAAAAGGTTAATCTGTGGAAATATTTATATAATAAATAATGATATTGATGTTCCTGAACCCAAATGGGTAATTTTCTCATCTCTATCAAGGCTAAAAAGGAAATCCATTTTTGGCATTGTTCACAATTTTTTAAAAATTCACTTAAATTGCAATGCAAAAAATCAGAGCATCAGTGAGAACATTATAATTTTCACATCAATTGATCTGTTATTTTTTGCAGGACCACCAAATTCAGAGCCGCAATTCCAAGCAAGAAAAGGATGGCATTGATCAGCAGGAACACTCAGCAGATGATGTTACGCTTCCAAATATTCGAAAGAATGCGGCAATCGTAATTTTTTTTTGATTTTTAACCAATGCAATTGTATTTAATAAAAAAAATTTCTCTTAATTTTTTATGAATAATAGGACGATCCAATGTTAATTTTCTTTGGCGAATACTTTCTCTCTATAATGATTAATGAGACTTTAGATTAGACTTGTCCTGTTTCCATCCGCCGATTATCTGAAATAATTATTTTCAGGTTCCAACAACTCCCGGAGATAACGGTGCTGAATTAGAACACTCCGATCCAACAACTCTTCTTACCGACAAAGTCAGTTTAGTTTGTAATTTTTCATTCTAAAAATAGCTACTCATAAATCCATCATAAATACTTATTCTGTGGTCTCTAGAGCAATATCAATTTAAATCCATTTTTGAGGTCGGAAGCGAACTTTGAAACGAAAAGCATTGTTAGTTTATAACTCGGTTGAAACAATCCTATAGAAAGGAGTTTGGTATAAAAAGGTTAAAACTAATTATTAGCTACAAATTGAGCCTAAATCCATCTGAATTGGCCTAGTCCGAAAAAAGTTATGGCCAAAATAATCATTCGTGCGAGCATTTTTGGTAATTTGACCGATACGGGTGATACTAATCCATTTATTTTTTTACCTCGAATCGGTAATGTGTCCAATTTATGAAACGAACAAAAATATTATCAGAAAAAGGGAAAAAAGGCAGATCGCCAACCCCAAAATATTTTCAAAAGCTGAAACTAACAACCGATCTCATCCTTTACTGAAGGAATAATTTCCGATATTCATATCTTCAAACGATTTGAGGTAAAAGAAATTAATGGACCAGTATTTTGACTATAACTTTTTTAGACTAGGCCAATTCGGATGGGCGTAGGCTCATCATTAGCTAATAATTAGCTCTACTTTAGTTTAAATCTATTTATAACTAGAAGAATGCTTAATATCAAAAATCATAATCAAATCATAATTAAATCCTTAAAGCAAAACAAAACATAATTTCATTTTAACAAAACAAATTGAATCAATCAATGAGCGATTAAGCACAAGCAATCGGTGACCTCCTCCTCTGGGATCGTGCCTGATCATGATCAGCACCACCAGCTCCGCCACCCTCACAGTCCCCGCTTCTCTACCGGTCCATCGGCTTCTCGGATTACGCCCAATCATCGTTTGGAATTGGAACACACAAAAACAAAGAAACACCGATGGATCGACAACGGAGAAGCAAAGTGGGGAATAAAAACAAATGAAGCAATAAATAGTACAGGGGATTTGTTTAGGCATATTACCAGAATATTCGGGAATTGTTGCGCACGCAATGATTCAATTTACATATATTTACTTTGATGAGCCTTTGCCCCTTTTCTTCCTTTTTGCTCATTTATAGGGATAAAAATGATTTAGATATGTAAAATGCTAAATCGAATTTTCCACTTCAGATTTAATCTGGCTCATGCATTCTGTAATTATCCTGGTACTTCAAGTTCCAAGCTAAAACATTACCAAGAACACAATAAGTACAATAAGAGATTTTATCTTTTTTCGAATGGTCAAAAAACGAACTTATTAAGTGGTAACATAAAAATTTATTGTTGGCACTTTCAGATTCATAAATTCGCCATTTTAGTTGATGAATTTTCAAAAATAATTGCTGTTTAATTATTTCCTCCTTCTCTTAACAGGAATTCGGTCATGTGCGGCTTGTCACTTTTTTATTCAATGCTGGTCACCATATTTGGTATTTTTATTAAATTATAAATTTATTCCATCAATTTCCATTTTAAACAATTGTTACCATTAATACCACCATTAATCTGTTTTTCCCCATAAAATGGTCCAATATTGGATTCTATTAATTAAACAATATTTTTAAACTTTGGATTGTTTTTATTTAGATACCGTAAAGGCTCTAAAATAAGCCCCCCGGCTTATTTTTTTCAAACCCCCTCAAAGAGGAGGCTTATTTTAGAGCACCGGCTTATTTTAGAGCACTGGCTTATTTTTTTCAACTCCCCTCCCCCCTTCGAACTACCTAGGTATTTTTTAACATGAAATTTTGGAAACATTTACGTAAACAATAATATAAAGTAAAAAATCAATAGCAAATTTTGCGAAAATCTGCTTTAAAATCCTAAGATTCATCTTTTAGATTCATAGTCAAAACATAAACTTTTAAGAGTCGCTCCTTAAGATTTGTCTCGCTCCTCAAAAAGCTTCATTGCCTTTTACTGAATTATCCGTCGAGAAATACGGTTTTTTTGCCCTTTTGGTTCTAATGACCGGATTCTCTATGACATGAAATTAAAATTTCTTCAAAATGATTACTGTCAAGAAGAAAAGAGGGGCTTATTTTAGAGCACCGGCTTATTTTTTTCAAACCCCTTCAAAGGGGAGGCTTATTTTAGAGCACTGGCTTATTTTAGAGCACCGGCTTATTTTAGAGGAAATACGGTATGTATCAAAAAAATTTAGCCCTCGTCTTGGAGCTCTCCCATTTGATGGCAGCGAATAACAGTCGGCGCAATTTGGGATTCAATGATATGGTTTGTATGTTTTTTTTAATTTCAAAAAGAATAGATTAATCACATCAGTTTTAAAATCACCCAATGTCTAAAATTAATTTAAATACCCAATTTGTGTTCCCATTCCCTTGTCAGTTATTCGGAATCTACATGTACGGATGTTCCATCGGCTTCCTGATCTATTGCTACTTCGCCCTTCTGCTCCATCCCCGATGGAAGCGCAAAATTGGCAATTTGGTGAACAAAGGAAAGTATGCAGGGAAGTGGGACACAATGCCATCGATTCATCTTTTGAATTTTTCACCTTAAGCAATGATTCGTCCCAGAACATCATTGTCTCGCACAGAACTGAAACCATCGGAAACAGAAAAGTCCGTTTTATATATTCGAGCTTAACCTTTTTCAAAAACTTATAATTTAGACAAACAATAAGATCCATTAAAAATTTGAATTTATTTTACAAGTTTGAAAGATTAATTTTGATATTTTTCCTATGGTTGTATATTCTTCCTCCCATCTTTATTTAATGATTTTTCAAATTTTCCGTAACTCTCTAAGGTCAGTCACGACGGTCCAAGTGCGGGCTCTCTGTTCCTTCGCCTGGGTTGCGTCGTTTTTGGCGTTATCGGAACTGTCTACTACGGTATAATTTATTTAATATTCAGATTTAAAATTGTTAAATTATTTAAATTATTATTTTTTTTTGTTTAGCCTTCAACGTTTTCCTTTGCTTCAGCGACTCTACTTGTCCCAATTATGTGCTCGTTTTGGACACTTTGGCCATTGCCTTTGTCTTTGTCCAAATGCATTTTGTGTTTTGCAATTGGAAGGTACAAAAATATCTTTTTTTATCAATATCTTTTTTAATAAGATTTTATATCAATAATTTATATCACTGTATTTTTTATCGTTTAGCTCGCCATCGGTGGTTATCAAATCATTTGCCGGTTCGGCACTGCCCATCTAATTGCGACAAACCTGTGGACTTGGATCCGATACATACTTATCGAGGAATCTTTGATGGGCGATGAAATACGGTTAGCATACTAATAATATATTTAATATCCACGAATAATCTTTTTTAAAGATGGAATACTTACTTAATTTAATTGGTTATTTTCCAACTAAATATTTTTTAATAATTTATTCGAGCTTAAACACTTTCCACCCTTTCAAATTAGCAGTTTTTCGAATTTCAGCCATGTTTTTGCCCGTCACACCATTTTCCCAGCCGATTCAAACCGCTTAGCCCTCGGAAGCGGCAGTGTGGAAGGGTCGGCGGAAGAGTTTGTGGACGCGGATGCGCCGTCGTTGGCGGCCTTTGGACCAGCTCAGCCCACCACCAACCTGAACATCACCATCGAGGGCATCGGACTGCTGTTCGGAGCCGGACTGACCGTCAAAAGATCAGTCCGTCGGTGCCATGGGGCCGAGTGTGTGTTGGGTAAATGCTGTTAAAATATTAAATAAATCAAATTTTATTAAAGCTCCATGAAAAGGAATTGAACACGTTTATTAACTCTAAATCTCTAAAAATCTAAAACTCATTTAACCCACAATGATGCAAAAAATTTTGTGTATTATTACCTAATTCTTAAGATTTTAGTTGGATTTTTTCTGGAGATCAGATTCCTTTTGGACATTTTAGCGAGTTTCAACGAGGTGATGTACACCAGCATTGTGGAGTATTCTCTTATTGGAGCCGCAGTGATGTTCATTGTGTGGAAGAACATTGGCCAGACCCAAAAGCAACAGCAAATGATGATGGCCGAACAAAAAAACAAAAAGTTAGGGAAGGGAATGGGATAGGGACTGGTGGAAAGTAAAATTTATGCAAACAAATTATGTACAGTTACGTGCCGAGAAAGCACCGAATCAGGATGGACTGCTCGAAGGTGATTTGATGGGGGAGGAGAGGGGAGGATAAGAAATCCCATAAATAAATTTTCTGCAAGATTTATAATTTGTATAGAAAAATAATTTTTCAGCAAAAAAATTAGTCGACTATTTTATTTTATTTCTGGGCAGATTTGCATGAAGATTTTAATAAAATAAATTTTTCATTTTTATTTTAGATCATTTATAATCTTATGATTATGAACCTAAAAATTCCTTAGGAACTAAGTTCATTTTTGATTAATATTAGGCAATTTTGGAGTCCAATGGTTTTTATTTATTTCTTTCTTTCTTTTTCACAGAGTACCACCGGTCTGTTCTTCGGTCTGGCCTTTTTGGCCGGCACCTTCACCACCATGGCCATCTTCTCCGGTTACACTATCATGGGCCAAAACCAACAAGCAATGATGGTGTTCGGGTGCACCGACATAATCCATGTAAATAATACATTTGATGTGCAAATACATATAAATATGTACCTTTAACCCTTTATTACAGTATGTCATTGCCACCTGCGGTTGCGGTAGGTCGTGTTCGATTAAAATTTTATAAACACATTATAATAAGAACAGAAAAATGGCAAAGTGAGAGTCTTGATTGACGTTTGCAAAGTTTTCGAAACTAAAAGTTTCCCTTTATCTCTCATATTTCCTTTCGTTCTTTTCCTCAGAATAATACACCTTTTCCTCTATCCCTTGTCTCTAAGTATTCGCGTCGATAAATTTTCTTTTCAAACTCAATTTACCATGGACATATTTTTTGTCTTACAAGCCCTTTTGAGTATTTTGGTCAGCGTTATTCCTAATTCATGTATTCGAACTTATGCATTCTATGTAAGACCCCATTGATTAATAAAGAAGGTTTAAAAAATAAACTGGTTTTTTGGTGACTACTTGTTAGGGATCTTTACAACTGTGGAATTGATAGTTTTAATATTGATTATTGTCATGTTAATAATTTTTGGATTTTTT
>LDKF01002105.1:47457-59415 GCA_001026735.1 Rotylenchulus reniformis | reverse complement strand
GGGGGGGGGGGGAAAGAAGAAAATTAAGTTGGGAGGACGAAACATTTGCAGTATTTCCGCGAGGACACCGGATATCTGTGGAAGATCCATTGCAAGAGGGACTTTGGCAAGGAATTGGCAAATCTGAGAGACGAGGAGGGGGAGATGGATAGTGAGGACGAAGATCAGTTTGGAGAAGACGAGATCCCATGGCGAAGGCGATACAAGGCAAGGGAAAACAAGAAACTAGGGAAGGGAACCCAGACTAAGTAAGACAAGAGTATCAGGGTGGAATGGAAATAGGGAGGGAACCCGGTAAGAGAACAAGATAACTGGGATCAAGAAGAGTGCCAGAAAGTGGGAATGGAAATGAGGCAGGGACCAAAATAACAACAGCGACACAATCCGATACAACAGTTGCTGAATTCATCCCAATTAAGAAATTCCTCGCGGACCGGGAACAACGATTGAAGAGGCTGTCTAGCCAGATCAAGTCCCACATCAGCGAGACCGTGCAGCCCCAACGGCAAGCAATGGTGAGGAGTCAGGGAAAACTTCCGATCAATGGTCAAACCCCTTTCACAGGTCACGGCCCCGATCGCGCCCAGACATGTAAGAAAACGGCAGATGCAACACGGAATCCGAGTAGCAGCAAGTCAGGTCCCATCCGCAGTGGAGCTGACCCGAGCACGGCGGCAAATCTTTGAAAATGGTTAGGATTTAGGATCATCCATTTTTAGAAATTATCTTGAAGCACAGTCGTGGAAAGTCTTGCCAATTTATGAGTTATGAACTAGGCATGTAAAAATACCGATGAAAAATCACAAAATATCGGCAAAAATAGTTAAAATACCGATATAAATTTTTCAAATCAGGTGTGGAAAATGTAATTTTTCAAAAATAAAATTCTTGGCTAAAATTGCAAATAAGGAACATTTCAAGATTTTACTTGGAAAAACTGGTCAATGTTTATATATAAAAAAATTTCAAAAAATTTTTAAAAAGAATTCTTGATGCCCTTTTTAGTTGTAGCGTCACAATTGCTCATAAAATATTTAATTTTGGACTGACAAAGATTATTGGCAAGCCTCACACAGGGGCATATCCAGGATTTTGCCATGGGGGAGGGGGTCCACCATGCCGAAAATCATCAAAAATTCAAATTTTTCTCCTCATTTGGGGCAGGCCCATAACGAGGGGGGCTAGGGGGGGGGCTGAAGCCACCCCCCGAAATGCTAGATCAAAAAAATTTCATAAGGGTCCCCCTGTTGATTTCGTCTAAATTTTCAAAATTTTCTCCGGCGGCCCCTATCGGGGCCGCCGGCACCCCTCAATACAGTGAAAATCCTGTTTCGGACGAGAAAAATGACCAATTTCCTTAAGAAATTGACCCAATTTTCCAAAATTTTCTCCGGCGGCCCCTATTGGGACCGCCGGCACCCCCTTAATTTAGTGAAAAATTTTCTGGGAAAAAATCAATTTTTTTCAACTGTTAAAAAATTCACCCCTAAAAATTAGCTTTGAAAAATTTTCTACATAGCCCCCCCCCCCGAAAGGGTCGAGCTCGTTACGGCCCTGTTGGGGGGTCCGAAACTATTTTATTTTTATAAAGAAATTGACTATGTTGAGGGTTGCCGGCCGAAACAACGTTTTTCACCCCCGCGGTTTTCACCCCGCGCTAGAAAAATGATCATAACTTTTTTCAAGTAAAACTTACAGAAATGGATTTGGTGTCAAAAGATAGCCCTAAATGTCTGCTATAAACTTGCAGAAAGAATTATTCGGTTTGGCCAAGCAGAAAAAAAGTTGTGGCCAAATTAAGCCATAAAATCGTGGTTTTGGCAAATGGTCTGGCCATAACTTTTTTTCTACTTGGCCAAATCGATTAGTTATTCTTGCAAATTTTTAGCAGACATTTAGGGCTATCTTTTGACACCAAACTCATTTCTCTATGTTTTACCTGAAAAAAGTTATGATCATTTTTCTAGCGTGGGGGTGAAAACCGCGGGGGTGAAAACCGATGCACCCTGTATTGTACAAATATTCGGGATCAACTTAGCCAATGAAAATGACCCAAGATCAATCTGATTTCTCCAGGCAACGACGCAGACTTGCGGAACATGCCGGCAGCCATCCGGAATGCCACCCCCACCCTCCGCTCGGACCGCCCAAAGCGCGACGACAACCCGTTCAGCTCCTCCTCCTCTTCTTCATCTTCAGCCAAGAAGAAGCCCCAGAGGGGTCCGTTGATGTTGAAGACACTGCGAATGCTCAAAAAACAGAAACGGTGAAGTGAAAATGGGGATCGGATTTTGGTGTCGGTACTTGTGATGGATCCCAGCGACTGTTGGATCAACCGAGACTCTTCTTGACACCGACACAAATTCTTGGTTAAAGCAACACGACACTGTGGTGGATTTTAACAATTGACCCTCCTCCTTAATTGTAATTTTTCCATTTGGTTAGTTCCCCTTTTATACGAGGTTACACATTCTCATGACGAGGGTACATCTGCGATAGCCCACTTTTTCCTATGGCACATATAGTATATACAAATATACACCCCATCACTTCATGACTAATCCTCCACTGTATCATTCTGTGTTATAATTTGCTTTCTCTGTTTTTTATATCTTCAAATTTGTCCATTAAATGTTGCACAAATGTCCTTTGGCTCCCCAAATTCCTTCCTTCACTGTTCTCTGAGTCTCCGCAACAATTTTGCGAATCGGCTGGTGTTGATGCCAGCAGTTCCCGTCACTGTTGCTGCTGAGGAGAGAGCGACGGGTTGTGGAGCGGGGGGAACGGCTGCTGGCGAAGAAACTGAAACTTAACAAAGGAAGAGGAAGAAAGGAATTGGGATGAAGAAGAAAAGGATAGAGGGAAGAGAAAGAAATAACAAAGAAGAAAAAAGGAAATAGGTATAATCAGCGTAAAAATCCCATTGAATTCCAAACTTTTTTTTAGCTCCTCGATTTTATGAAGAGGAAACTTTCCTTTATGAACTTTCTCTTTGCATCTTTTCTCTGTGTACTCTTTTTCCATTATTTTTCTTTTTCACTTCAGTGAAAGATTCGCTTCGAAAGATCGAGGGTTCAAAGCAATTCAATCGGCGCCCTATTTTTATCGTAGGATGAACAAGAAAGATAGAGAGAAGAGGAGAAAGGAGATGGGCTTAAGAACAAGAGGATAGAGGGAATAGGTATGAGGTATGTATTGATGATGATTGATGAGACATGACATAGAAAAGATGTTGGGGACCACGAGGAATGTGTTTGTGTAATTTTGTTCATAGAAAAGACAAACAATGCGCAGGAACATAGTCAGGAAAACGATAAAAAAGCAAACTCCAACCGACGGGAGAGGCGGAGGTCGAAGAATCTTGCGGGTAAGCGGCCGCCGCTTTGGCCATCGTCGTGCCGGTGCCGCTCTGCTGCTGGCCGATGGATCTTTCCGGACAGGGACAATATTCCGCGTCCTTGCCCGGACCTCCCCCTGGTCCACTCGGTCCTGTCTCTCCGTTTTTGCCTTTTTCTCCGGGCGGCCCTTGTGGCCCTGTCGCTCCAGGTGGTCCTGCAATATTTAAGGATTGATATTCCAAACTATGTTTTGTGGTAAAACGGATTCAACCTATCGGGGTCCGATCATCCCAACCCTTCCGGACCTGGTGGGGCATCCTCGCCGCGTTCCCCGGGGGGTCCCTCCTCTCCCGCCGGCCCCGGCGCTCCGTTCTCGCCCTTAGCTCCCGGCGGTCCTTTGGCATGGCCAATTCCGTCTTCCCCGGGCGCTCCCTTCGGGCCCGACTCGCCGATGTCTCCTGGCAATCCCACTTCGCCCTCTGGCCCCTCATCGCCTTAATCAATTGTATTTGCCTTTACGTGTGATCATCCACATGAAGCTGTTCACCCGGTTGTCCGTCTCGACCCGGCGCACCCGGACTGCCTGAATTTCACTGTTTTATTTTTATTTTGGAATTTGTTCACCTCTTGGCCCTTTCTCTCCCCGTTGGCCACGTTTGCCCTTGTAACCAGGCGAACCCGGTGGTCCAGCAGGACTTAAATTCGACCTGACATTTCCCCTCCCAATGCGTGTCATTCACCATGCTGAACATTGCGATGCCTCCGTTCCTTCGCCGTATGCTCCTCCTCCCCCAATGGCTCCCATTCCCCCGGGCTTCCCATCTGTTCCAGGAGTGCCCGCATACCCATCCTGGCCTTCAAAAGGTGCAAATTTTAAAAGAAATTGCTTCTTTTGCTTACCAGGCACCCCAGGAATGCCGGGCATCCCTTTGGGCCCGCGTGGGCAGGTCTGGCTTCTTTGAGTCGATTCATCTGTGGTGAGAGGAGGGGTGGGGCAAGTTATGGTATGAAGAAAATGGTGGCATTCACAAGTCATTAGGTCGGCAAAAAAACGAGTTAACCCGAACACGGGTAATCCCTCAACCCCGTAGAGAAACAAACAAAAGCTGACATTGTCTCCGTTGGCGAAACGATGCACGCTGATTGCGATCTCTGGTCTCGGCTTCTCCCACCAGATTCCGCCACAATTTGTTTGTCTTCAACAATTCCAAAAGTCATTTTAGAAATTCCCAAGTATTCGGAGGACCATTTCTTTATCCACTTCGTGCATTCTGAACAGTTCATTCTGCAGATTGGCCAAATCATTGAGCCACAATGGAAGGCCAATGAGCAGGGCGCAGAAGGAAGAGACAGAGAGGAAGACGGCGACCATCAACGGACCCTTGGGGTCCATAATAGTCAAAGGGACGAATGATTTTGTGTTGGTTTTGGTCAGGAGAGTGGAGTTGGTAGAAAGTCGGGGAGAGGGGTAGGGAAAAAGAGGGGTAGGGACTTGTTTGGCTTGAGGGAATGATGCTTTTATCCCTTTGATTAAGCAATGGAAGAGGTGGGGGATTGAGCTAATTGGAGGGCGAACAAATTTAGCCGGAGGGCAACAAGCAGAGCAGGAGGAGGAGGAAGGGGAGGACGAATTAGCCAGAATTTGAAGCGAAGAGAGGGATGTGGATCAGCAGCACCAAAACAAGCAAAGTGCGCATTTGCACTTCCGGATAGGAGTTAGTTGCACCGCTTAGTCTCTCTCTCTCTCACTCTTTCATATAATTCAGTTTCTTCTGCTGGTCCTTCTGTGCTTGTCATTATCATTATGAGCGAGTTGTTTTCATTCCAATATTTTGCTTGTCAATACCTCGCTTGTTGTTCCTTCATCACACTTTTGTGACATTACAATATGAAATCTCTCTAGCTGACTGTTGCCTCCTCCCCTCCCCCGATCACTTCTTCCCCCAATATGCTGATCAATCTGCCGATCAGTCTCCATTGCCCAGCCCGTCGTCCTCCTTCTTCGCCGCTTCGATCGCCGCCGTTTCCGCCGCCTCCCGGATGCGCTTCTGTTCCTCGGCCATCTCCTCCCATTTGGTTGCGTTGTATCTGGCGGGGATTTGGATTATCTCTTTTTAAAATTTTCTGCGGGCGATCCTAACTTTGATCTCTCCCGCAACTTCTCCGCCTCCGGGATCACATCCGCCAGTACTTCATAGCAGGGAATGCAAATGCCGCGCATGAATCCCACCTAAATTTTCCTTTTTTTCAATTGGCTTCCCTTTATCCTTTCCACTACTTCTAATCTCTTATTTTGCTCTCGAATCTCTATTTCTTCCTCTGAAACATTCAGATTTTCTTTCCGATTATTTTTTCACCAATCCATGCCCCCCCCCCCCCATCTATCACCTGCATCTGTGGAAGTTCGAATGCTCTGTTCCGGTCCATCATCGGAATGGGCTCGCGTCCGTTGAGTCTTTCCGCGTCACCCTAAAAAGTAAAACAAATTTGGAGAAAATGGTTGGATCATCGACGGACTTGTTCGTAGAACTCCTCGAAGATGACCTTCACAGTTTCGGTCTGTACTTGCCAGGGTTTTGCGGTGGCAATCAAATCGCACGCGGTCATTAGGATCGCTTGGACCAGCGATCTGAATCGAGGGACATTAAGGGTACAACGAAAGGAAAGTACCGAAGCGAATGTTTTTGTTCTCTTCGCACTTTCTTGATGACCCCCCTAAGTTCCCACAAAATGAATTCCCTCATGGCCCAACTGGACATCAGCCAATTCCAACACTCACTCACTCTGTCGAGAACGAGTGCTTTTCTCCAGTTGGTCCAATTTCAATTTGGTCCAAATAAACTAATTTAAAAATATTTATATAATTAGAGAATAATGCTTGTTCACAACAACTCATCATTCGGGTCCATATTCCCCCGATCAATCTACTCTCTATGTGTATTTTGCCAATCCCCGGCTTTTCCTCCAGCTTTGCTCTGCTTTGTGTGTGCTTGCCTGTGTTTGTTCTCGTCCCAGCTGAAAATGCCCTCCTTGACGATGGCACTGAGCTGTCCTTTGTTGGGGAAGAACAGTGCCAGGTCGGTGGCCAAAATGCAATGGCGAATGGTGCTCAGCACTTGCTTGTAGTCAGAGGAGCTCAACGACTTCAGAACGTTGTGCCCATCCTTTAGGGAAATGATTATTGAGATAAACAAAAGTGTCCCGAAGTCCCGTCCACTGCCCATCAACCTTTTGAATGATAACAAAACCACCGGATCATATTTACCGTATTTCCTGTATTAAGTCCCCCCTGCAATTAGTCCCCCTGCAATAGACCCCCCCCCTCTGGAGGAGGGTTGAAAAATAAATCCCCCCTGCATTAGGACCCCCGGGGGTACTATCCAAAATTTGAATTTTTTATATATGTAGATAAAAATTTTTTTCTATATTCAATTGATTTCCTCGGCTATTTCAATTTCACGCGCTTCAATGCGAGCATTTTACATCTTGGTAAAATTTTAGGGTTTATTTTGGTCCAAGACCTCTTTTTTAGGAGTGTATTTTGGTCCAAGACCTCATTTTTAGGGGTGTATTTTGGTCCAATACCTCATTTTAGCGATGTATTTTGGTTCAGAACCTCGTTTTAAGGGGTGTATTTTGATAATCTACCGAAAATAATATTCCCCACATAACTTATATTTTGAATATAAATTTTTTTTTGGTTCGCAAATGAATAAAAAAATTAGTTTTTGTTGTCTGATAAAAATAGTTATGAAAAAAATTGATTTAGTTCAACGGGACTGAACCCAAAAGAAGGAGATAGTAGTCTGCAGCACTATCCCCTAGGCCATTCGTGCACATATGAGTATGGATGACATTTCTGAGCTGATTGTTATGCAAATTTTCTCCCTCAAAAAATTTTCCCTCTCAAAAAATGGAGTCGAAAAATAGTACATCCCTCTTCACGACTGAGGTTGAAATACAAATCCCCCCTGCAATTAGTCCCCCCTTGTAATAGACCCCCCCTCTGGAGGGGGGTTGAAAAATAAATCCCCCGGGGGTCTAATACAGGAAATACGGTATATGGGTTCTGATCTGACTCTACGCATTCCACAGGTTGTAACCTCCCCCCCCTCTGCCAATATGTGCCATTATCTTATCATTGTCCCTTTCCCTCCCCCTCCCTCCTATGATCTTTCATGTTCCGCGGTTTAAGGAACTTCAACGACTACTTGTTGGAGGATGGTCACAGTTTGGTTGCTGAAAGGAAAGGGAATTGTATTCCTCGGGATTGGATCACCCATGTCCCCACTCACAAATGGTGGTGTTCCATCACGGAAGTCGAATAGATCGACGCTAGTGGGGTGCTCATTGTCTTCATGTAAGCATTGTTTTTGCCCCGATGGTCCAAGTCGTGGCAGATGGAGGCCATGTACAGGGCAACGGCCTGAAGGAATATTTTGAGAAATTAGCGAAAATCCTAAGGGAGGGACCTCCAGGGGTTGGAAAATGTTTGTCTGGCGCAGAAAGACGAACATGGCATGTGCCACGGTCCAACCATGGGTCCAGTTGTGGTAGGGCACCTTACGATAGTTTTTGCGAACTGTCAACACAAAACGGGTCAGATCATCGCTGTCGTAGGCGCTGAATGGGGAGGGAACTGATCATTGAGAGCCATGAGGAATGGGCAGCTTTGATCGAGGCCAAAAATACGGATAGATCCATGGGCTGATCAATGATCAAGAACAGCAAAATACTCATCAGGGATTGGTGATCACATGGGAATAAAAATATAAGCTCAAAAGTGACCAAAACCTATCGATGGGTCCATCGTCAATGTAACTTCACCCACATCACTCCATCGAACAATGTTTTGAACATGTACACAGCATACAGGGGCTTCTCCAACTCGGACAATCGGTTTCCGTTGAATTCGAACCTATTCATAACGGGCAGAGAAATGAGAAATATTGCGGATAGCAAAGTGCTCACAGGTCCAGCTCCGGGATCCTGTCACGCAGCTTGACCTTCTTCAGCTTGTTCACCTCGTCCCGGTTGCAAACACTGTGATAAGCCAACACCTCCAAGGCCACCCGGTACTTCTGAATTCGGAACAACGATCATGAGAAGGAATTGGATCTCAAGGGGACAGACAGACTGACCTGCTCGGATCTCTTGATCTTCTCATAGAGCTTTGCGTGGTGAAGGGCAAGACCACAGTAGACGGCGAACGTCTCGAAAGATTCCTCGTCGATCTGGGTGAACACTCCGCTCCGTTTGTTGACCATCTGGACCACCCCGATCACGCTAAATCAGCATTGATCTTCCGCCGATCAGTTTCACTTTCACCTTCCCCGGATGAATATCGGCATGCACAGGATGGACTGGGTGTGGTATCCGGTCAGCGAGTCGATCTCCCGGTTGAATCTTTCGTCCGCATACGCATTTTGGATGTTCAAACTCTCGCCGGTCAACGCAACATGGCCCGCAATTCCCTTCCCGAGAGGGAATCTGAAGCGAGTGAAAGGAATTTGTTAAGGTCGATGCTCCAGGTGCTGGGACGTTAGAAATCGCCAAAGATAAATTTAAAAAAGCTTCCAAGGCCTAAATACGCATTTTAAAACTCATTTTGGCACACGAATTTGCTCCCTCCCCCTGCCGTTGTTCCTTCTCACTCTCCTAAAACAATGAAATACATAAAGCCTCCTCCCTTCCCTTCCCTCCACACATCGAACCCTCCTCCAGCCTCCCAACTAATTAACATAGGTTTCTTGAAATTTGTTCTGAAAGCGAAGAAAGGCAAGAATCCCAAAAAGGTAGAGAGAGAGAGAGAGAGACAGAGAGAAGAATAGTGCAAAAATATTATTGGTATTTAAATTTTAGCTTTTAAAATGAATGCAAAAGACGTTTTATAATGGAGGTTAGTTGATCCTCATCCCTCCCCGGTTACCGTATCATGTCACTCCCTGGTTCAACTCTTCCATCTCCGGCTATCGTATATCATCCCTCACTGGTCAGCTATCGTATCATCTCATTCCTCCTTGGTTCATCTCCCCTCTCTCTCCAGCTACCGTATCATTCATCCCTCTCTGATTCATCTCCTTTCTCCCCGGCTACCGTATCGTATCATGTCACTCCCTGGTTCAACTCTTCCATCTCCGGCTATCGTATATCATCCCTCACTGGTCAGCTATCGTATCATCTCATTCCTCCTTGGTTCATCTCTTCTCTCTCTCTCTCGCTCTCTCCAGCTACCGTATCATTCATCCCTCTCTGATTCATTTCCTTTCTCCCCGGCTACCGTATCGTATCATGTCACTCCCTGGTTCAACTCTTCCATCTCCGGCTATCGTATATCATCCCTCACTGGTCAGCTATCGTATCATCTCATTCCTCCTTGGTTCATCTCCCCTCTCTCTCCAGCTACCGTATCATTCATCCCTCTCCGATTCATCTCCTTTCTCCCCGTTACCGTATCTCTTTCTGCCCGTCCTGATTCTGCTGAACATTGGGGTTGGTTTGGGGCGGAGTTGTCTCGCCGTTGCTGACAAATCCCTGCTCGTCCACTTCCGGCTGGCTCTCCGGTTGGCTGATGTCAAAGATGCGCGCATAAATCTCCTGGGACTTGTTGTCCACCAGGAACAGCGATGCCCGATCGGCGTCCACCAATTTTTGGGCAAAATTCTGTCAGCAAATAGTTTTTTTTTTGTTTTATACCCACCCCTCCCCACATACCATCACTTTCAAGATGACCGTGTCCATCGTGATGATGTCTTGGAAGATGGACCTGAACATTTTTCCTTTGGGTTTGCTTTTCTCTCCAAAATCAAACCGACTTGACCACATCCAACAGGAAAGAGTTCAATTTGCGCTGGCGATGAACATATTCCACGTCTTCCGGGGATGGCGATATCAAGGGGGTCGGCTGCGGCACCAATTTGCCGTTCGCTTGCTAAATCCTCCCAATCGGAATGTTCCCTTTCCCCGTCCCTTTCCCATGCGAAATTGCCTTTGCGAATTGGATGGTCACTCCTCCCCAGGTGGATATGACTTGCAGAAACTGCGCGTCCCGGTCGTTAACCACCGAATAGAAATTCACTTCACCTAAAAGCGGGGACAATTTTCTGATCATTCTCATCTGACAAGCTGACAACGACCAGCGATTTGTGACTTAAGCATTTTGTCCATTCTTATTGTTTGGCATTTCGTTTCATTTCTCTTTTTATTGTTTTTCGCTAAAAGCATATCAGGGGTTTTAAGCAAACATTCAGTCGGTAAATTCAACTCGGCCTAGGAAAATCCACTTTGGATTGCCCACCCTTACACTAACGCACCGTACCGATCAGAGTGTCGTCGCAGTCGAACAGTTTCAGCACGTGCACCTGAAATCCTTTGTGATCTGAATGGTTTGAGGTGGGGCTTGGCTGTTCGGTCCCCGACATTCTTCGCCCTAATTCCCATTCCATTCACACAATCCCGAATTTCGCTCTGACTCACCGGCGGCTTGCGCTGTCTGCGCAGCTTCCTCAGCTTGATGGTGCCCGCCTCGTCGTCCGACCGGACCACCGACAGCCATCCGCCTCCGGTCCCGGCCAGCCCGTTGCTGCTGACGTTGTTCCCCGTCCCCACCGGATCATCCGTGCCACTGCCCGCATGGATCGATCCGGTGCCCAGCGAGTTCACCGAGTGTATCTCCTCATCCTGTTTACATACATTAGGTTGTTTCAATCATGTTCCGGATCAGTCTCTGCCCAACCTCCACGACCACAGCCGGGATCAGCAACTCGAACTGTTCCACCTGCGCGATTTGGGCACAGGTCAGTGCCAACTCATAAAGCAGTCTGTTCCGGTTGGCCATGTTGTCCGCCAGCATTTGACGGAAGTTCTTCCGGCCAGCTGGTGTCTAAAATGTTAACATTTTTTATGTTTTTGAAACTTTTGGGAATTCAGAATGCTCGATGACCGCAAATCCGGACAAAAGTTGCCGACGCGAGTCTCGCCGCAACTTGTTGTTGCGCTTCAGAGACCATCTGCGAAAGGTCTCCTCAGAAATTTGGGGGCCAATCACAAAGGACTCCAAAAAGCCCGGATGGGTGAGCAAATAGTCCAACACAACGTCCGAATTTCTTAAAGTAAAATTAAAAAGAAATTCGAATTTTAAGTTAATTTGATTCCGAAACGAACAATTCCCGATGTTGCGCTTTGTACTGAGAGGCGGAAAGGGTTTGGACGGGGGAGGACATCCGCGGCCGAGAGATTGGGCACCCAATTTTTGCTGATTTTTTGGGGCAACTTTGCTAGAAAAAATGAAATGCAATAAAAATGGAAGAATAATAATAAATTTAAAATAATGGGGAAGCAGAGACATTGTTCCGAGGAGAAGGGATTCATCGATGAACCATAGGACATTATTGGATTTGGCATCCGCGGGGCTTCACTTACAAGTTAAACATATTTTTTTATTAACAATGCCGAAAAAGTTCCATCTTCACGGGATTGGCCAATCCTATTCGTTTTACAATGGAACTTGGGCATCTATGACACTTTTTAAATTCATTTCATTATTCATTAATTTGCATTTTCTTCTCACATTGAATTTGCTCGGGAAATCAGGGAACATAAAATTGGAGGTGGAGGGGGG
>LDKF01002105.1:34792-45395 GCA_001026735.1 Rotylenchulus reniformis | reverse complement strand
AATAAGATCAGAACAAAATATGATCTAATTTCCTAAGAAAATAGACCTAAAAATTTAAAATTTTCGTCGGCGGGCTCTATCGGGACCGTCGGTAGAAAATTTTATAAAAATAGAACAAATAGCAGAATAATGCTAATGCAAAATTAGAATATAGAATCAGCAGAATTTACAAAAGCAGAACATTAACATTTGGGACTCTTTTTTGGCACTCAAAATTTTTTCTCGTAAAATGTTTCTAAAATGATTTCGATAGGTTGTTTTGGACACTGAATCCAATTCTGATCTGACGTCCATTTTGAGGTAACTCGTCGTCATCTAACATCTTTTCTGACGTCAGAATTTTTCGTTTTCTTCAGAATCTTAAAAGAAGTTTTGTTGACGTTAGCGTAAAAATGACGTCAGATGACACCTTACATCAAAATGGAAGTCAGAATCGGATTCAGACTTTAAAATTACCGTAGGGAATAAACAATTTTGAGTCCCGGGACTCAATTAGAGTTCCAAATTTTAACGTTTTTAAAGTAGCGCCCATAATTCCCAGTCTTAAAAATTAAAATTCGGTGAAAATCAATATCAATATACATACATAGTTCTAGTTCATGAACAATTCTGTCCGTAAAGGTCTTCTCAAAAGTGCTTTTTTAATTTTGAAAAACAATGTTACGTTTCGAAATGGCATTGTCAGATTGATTAACACCGTGGACATGCCATGAAAATTTATACCCTTTTCTTAAGAAAAATTTTCATTTTTGACGGAGGGAGGGGTGCAGCCCACCCCCTTAAAATACGCTACCGGACCGCAGGCTATTTTTTTTGCTCACCCACAGGCAACCTCCAACGAAAAAACCGATTTTTGTTGTTGTTGTTGCCCAGAGCTATCCTGGGTCGAGTAATATGGGAAGAAATTGCTCTGAAATAGAGACTGGGTTGTTCCATAGGTCCAAAGGTTTAAGAGTAGTGGGGAAAGAAACTGCAATCGAACAAGTGGGTCACATTATGAGGCGCTAAGAGGCAGTTCGGACAAAGATCGTTGTCTCGACGGTGCCGGGTCGTTTTAAAAAAAGTATCATAATGGGCGTTTTAAAAAAAAGGATCAAAACTCAATATGTCCTCTAAAAACTTTTTTGTTAGACCTGTTAGACCAAATGTATAAAAGGCAAAGTTGTGCAGAATTTTATGCTCTATCTGCTGGTATAAAATTTTTTTCCGAATTTCGAACAAAAATGTAGAAAAAGGTCAAAAAACCGTATTTTTCGATATTTTTGACTTTTTTCGACATTTTTGTTCGAAATTCGAAAAAATTTTTATACCATTCGAATCAGCGTAAAATTCTGCATAACTTTACCTTTTATACATTTGGTCTAACAGGTCTAACAAAAAAGTTTTTAGAGGACATATTGAGTTTTGATCCTTTTTTTTAAAACGCCCATTATGATACTTTTTTAAAACGACATAGCACCGTCTCGACGATTTATTCGAGACAGATAGTCGTTCAGCTTGCTGCAGAAGCCCGAGCGCAGCTGAGCCAACATAACCCGTGAGGAGCGGGAAAGTTCCTTCTCAGTGGCTGACACCTTCGGCGGAATCTGTCCCAACACTTTATTATCGGAATAGCCATTCAGCGCTGAAGAAACCGCCAAGGTATGGAGTTTCAATTGGATTTTATGAGGAGTTATTTCATCCAAAATGAACGACTTTGCGGAATTCACTCTATCCCGTGAGAAAGAGGTAAGTGTGGGCTTCATTGGACGGGGTCTGTCCGTGAGCAATAGGAAATTGCAAGGATGTTCTGGGTTAAGACGGTGCTATGTCGTTTCTTAAAAACCATCATAATGCGCGTTTCTTAAATATCCATCAAAACCCAAATGAGACGTTTCTTAAATTTCCATCAAAATGAGCCGTTTCTTAAATATCCATCAAAATTAAAAATTAACACTAACCATACCAAATATCTACAAATACAAAATCACTACTGGGCCAAATCACATAAATTTAAAATTAAAAACATTTTAAAACAAAAATAATGCTGAAGGCGCCATCCTTAATCGCTTCTTTAAAAAGAAACAAAAATTTAAAATAATTAAAATGGAAATTAGGGGCCATAAATCAATTGAACTTCAATTTTTAAACATTACAAAAAATAGCAATGAAATACTCTGGTGATAGTATAGATTCTTTATAATTTTATGTTTTTAATTTATGATTTGGCCCAGTAGTGATTTTGTATTTGTGGTTATTTAGTTATGAGCAGGGCACGGATTTATATGCAAATGCATATTTTTTTTGCTGGCTCAGAACAGCTTGAAAACCACGTAAAACATGTTTTTAGCATGTTTTGAACGCTCTAGCATGGATTTCTAACTGCATATTTTTGCATATTTTCAAGTTTTTGTGCATATTTTGCATATTTCGCATATTTTGGGCATTTTTGGAGAAATTTTCCGCATATTTTGGAATTTTTGAGCATACTTTTCAAATTTTGGACCAATTTTTGAAAAATGAAAAAATGAACCTTAAAATGGCATTATTTTCCATTTTCCTTAAATTTTACACCTTTTATTTTTTAGACTTTTTAATTAGTTAATACAGATTTTTTGATAGTTTTAGCCGAGTTAAAGCGGTTACCTAACTGTCTTAACCACCCAAGGATGTTTACACCTCCGATGGCAAAGTGATTTTCTGCCAAGCATGTCAACGACAGGTAAAATCCGTATTTTTCCAAACAAGCCAAAATTAAATTTAAAATTACGGTCAATTTCCTTTTTATACACCTTAGAAAAATAAGTTCAGAAAATCGGAACCATTTTGCTTGGAGGTCACGCTGAAATTGATTTGTCACCGGATGTCATCGCTTCCTTCAAATATGCACCGATCCAATCATGTGAGGTGGAGCGATCTTTTTCGATGTACAAAAAATTTTTGGGCGACGATAGAACAAGTTTTACTCCGGAAAACATTGAAATGTACATTGTTTGCAACTGCAATGAGTGAATTTTTGATATATTTCATAATTTTACGCATTTTTTGCAATTTGAAAAAAAAAATTCGATTTTTTTCATTCATATTTGGTCATTTTTTTTTGCATATTTTGTGCATATTTTGGCAATTTTGAGCATATTTTGCGCATATTTTGGCATTTTTCGTGCATATTTTATGCGCATATTTTGAAAATTTTTGCGCATAAAAATCCGTGCCCTGGTTATGAGTGATGTTGGTTTTTGGTTTTGATGGATATTTAAGAAATGACTCATTTTGATGGAAATTTAAGAAACGCGCATTATGATGGTTTTTAAGAAACGACCCAGCACCGTTAAGACATGCAGCGTAGAATTGATCCGATAATAAACTGTTGTGAATATTGACAGGGAGAATTTCGGATTCTTGGTGGAGATGGTCTATACTGGACATTTTAAGGCAGCCTGTAGCAATTCTTAGAGCGGAATTTTGGGCAGATTGGAGCCTATTGAAGCCTGATTTGGAAAGAATTGGCGTCCAAATGGGGGCGGCATAGTTGATGACAGAACGGCCGATGGCCTTGTAGGTGGCCGGAATAGTCTCCTTTTGCTGCCCCCATGATGACCCGGCCAAGGCCTTAAGGATGCCATTGCGCTGAGCCAACTTGGTGGCCGTGACTCTGCCATGCTCAGCGAACGTGAACATGGGATCAAAGGTCACGCCGAGCAGTTTATGATGTTTGATGACAGGTAATAATTCAGCATTAATGGTAATTTCGGGGAGACACGGACTTCTTTTGTATCAGGCGTAAAAAGTGTGGCAGTGGATTTAGAGGGTGATATAGATAAAAAGCGCTTGTCGAGGAATTCCTTCAGCAGTGGCAGGTATTCGTTAATGCGGTGAAAAATTTCCGGAATATTCGGGCCTGATGCAAGAATGGTAAGGTCATCTGCATAGCTAATTATTTGGACTCCGGGTGGCGGGATTGGAATGTCACGGATATAGGCATTAAAAAGTGCTGGAGAGATGACGCTACCTTGCGGAACACCGGTACGGATAATTCGTCCCGGAGACCTCACATTCCGAAACAAAGTGTGCGCTTGCCTACCACGGAGATAGGCTGAAATTGGGTGAAGCGGAACCGGAACTTTTCGCGAAAACCGGAACCGGAACTGGCCGGAACCAGGAAAACCGGAACCGGAACCAAGTTTTTTGACCGGAACCGGAACCGGTCGGAACCAGCATTTTAAGCCAAAAATTAAAAAAATTTTACAAAATTTTTTAATTTAATAAATAAAATAAAAATTTTGCTCGTTTTTTAGCAGGAAATGTTTTCTAGATTCTCGTAAAAAATTGTTTAATTTTCAACTCTCAAAATTGGATAATATTATATATTTTAAATCAAGCAGCAAAAATTCAATCTATGAAATTTTTTGCTAGTGAAAATTTTTCGGTAAAAATAGGCTTTGAAAAACTTTTGCAAAATGGCCAAATTTTCTTAATAGATGGTCCATTTTTTCCAATTTAAAAATTTAAAAAAAAATTTGTTGTGGGAGGGGCGGAGGAGAGAAGAAGACGAGGGCAGAAGACAATTAAGTATCGTAGAAAGAACATCAATTGATTAATAATGGAGGGGCGGGAAAATTTTGCATTTTTGGACGAAAAAAATCTAAGGAAATTTCACCAATTTCACCAATTTTTGGCCAAAAATGCCATTCTTAGGGGTGTATTTTTGATCAAAAATGCCATTCTTAGGGGTGTATGTTTGGTTCCAGTTCCGACCGGTTTGAAAACCGGTCGGGTTTTTGAAAATCGGAACCGGAACTTTGGTTCCGGGAGGACCGGAAAGTTCCGGACCGGTTCCGCTCAACCCTAGGCTGAAAGCCATCTTGTTAGGAAAGGAGGGCAGTTCTGGCAGATGATGTCAATTAATAGACGATGATCGACGGAATCAAAAGCCTTAGTTAAATCTAAGGCTACGACCACAGTACGATGAGCGGGTCGTTTTTGATTAAAGCCATTAGAAATAGAATCAGATATTTGGCTAAGGGCCGTGGCGGTGGAATGCATTGGACGAAATCCATGCTGATGACGAAACGGTGGTAGATGTTTCATAATGTGGGGGAGAAGGAGTTTTTCCAGGACTTTTACAGCTGGGCACAAAAGTGAAATGGGGCGGTACGAGCCCGAATGTGTAGGGTCTTTTCCGGGTTTTGGTAGCGGAATAATGACTGAGGATTTCCAAATCGCCGGAATAGAACAGGAGGCCACAGAATTATTGAATAAATGGCATAGAAATCTAATGCCATAAGGGCCGAGATGCTTTAGATGTAATATCGAAATTCCGTCGGGGCCGATGGCCTTAGAGTTCCTGGCGCTTTTGATAGCAGCCGACACATCGTCAGGACGAAATGTGGGGGAATCTCCAAGGGGACCGGCTTTGACAACCCGAATGGTCTTTCGCATCATATTGTCGGATTGGTGTGGACGAACAGAAGTGAATTGTTTATTAAATTGGGAGGCAATAGCAGAAGGGCCGCAATGTTCGCGACCGTTGAATTTTATTGGATTATTGGAACGAGGGCATGATTTCCCTGATAATGACTTTATTGTGCGCCACAAGGAGGCCCAACAGCCGCTGTTTTTGGAGGGGGCAATAGCTTCAACGGAATCGCGCCAAATTTTCCGTCGCTCAGAAGCAATTAAGCCGGAAATACGGTCATTGAGCGATTCTAGAAAGTTCGAACCCTAGCCCCAGAAAGTTCGAACCCTAGCCCGAAAAACTATTATAGCTTTTTAGATTCCAACAAAAATAGTTTTGAATGATTGTGATCGAAACCCATGTTACATCATCGGAAACCCATGCCAAAATCCTGGATCCGCCACTGCCAAATATGCCCATGTTTACTCTTTTGGGTCCTCAGAATAGTTGCATCTCCATCGGCACTTTTGCACTTGTTCAATGGGCGCTATGGTTCTGATTACGTTGTCCGGTCCGAAGAAGTTATTCCAGCCCAGGATGATCGGTGCCTGTCGATCCACGATGGGCTACAAAATCCAAGTTTGCACTGATTGACGGATCAGAGAATTATGCCAATCTTATCATATCATTGCTGCTAAAATGCAAACATTACGTGACAATGGATACTTGGCCATTGTTGGAGCATCAACTGAGTTAGCAGCAACGGATACAGGGGAATGGTGGCCACGGACATGGAGACACTCGCCGAACAACGCCGAGGCCGGTGGTTGTTTAGGGGGATGAAATCTGTCGGTGCTGGTGGTTCTCTGGGATTTTGCTGCCTCATTTCAAAATGTACAATAAATAAATAAATTAGCCTAAACATTTTTATTAATCTTTTGATGAGTAAAATTAAAAAAAAAAGAATTTTGAAATATGGTAGAGACGGGCCCAAACCGCCGATGCTTTACGAACCAAATGTGATAATACTAGAGTTCAAACAGGGTGACCAAACAGCCACATTTATGTGGCATTTGCCACATTTTTGACCATCTTGCCACATTTTTCTCTAAATTTTTCTTGCTTTACGAACCAAATGTTCTCTAATTTTTTAAAATATAAAATATAGATTTTTTAAACAGGCTGAAAGATTCCTTATGACAATGTACTATGCGAAAATGGTAGAACAACCACAGGGGGAACATATTCCGCTTCAGAATACAATTTAAAAAGGATGAAGGATTGGGACATTCCCAAGGCCATGAGTGTATCTTTTTTGCCCAGTCGATCCGTCAAAAATAAATTTTCGGATCCTTAAATGGTCAGAACCCGTTAACAGGAAAGTACCGATGCTAGGCACTATATGTATATACCTAAGTATGAATGTATGTAATCAATCGATTTGTTCTTTTTTGTTTGCTGATAAAAATGATAAAAAGGGAAGTGAAAGTGTGGAGGAGGAGGGGAGGGTAGTGAGGCCAGCACCACACTTATTAGGCCCTGGAATGACCAACAATCGGCGTGACCGGATTGGGACAATAATCATTTTGATCATAATCAGGATCAAAAGGGTCTGTGGGGAAGGGGGAGCAGAGGACAACAGACAGAACAGAGACTGTTCTGTTTGTTCCATTCTTCCAATATTTACATGTCATATCTAGGGCTCGAACTTTTAGGGAAATCCCTATTTTTTTAAAGACAGGGAATCGTAGGGAAACGCTCAGAAACGCGTTTTTAGACATATTTAAACGTATTTTGATGAACTTTTTTTTTTCCTATTTCCCTATTTCTATAAGCGCGGCTAAATTTTTCCCTATTTCGCCATTTTTTCCCTATTTTCTCCCTATTTTGGCTTATTTTTTAAGAAATTCTCCACAAAAATGGAATAAAAACCGAAAATTTTAGATTTTTTGGAAAAATTTTTTAGTTTTTTCGAAAAATTTTTGGAAAATTTTTAGTTTTTCCCAAAATTTTGGGATAATTTTTAGTTTTTTATTCAATTTTTTTTGAAAAAATTTCGAAATTTTTTTTAAAAATATTTTTTGTGAATCTTCAATTTTTCTATTGAAAACATCTCAAGATATGGTTAAATTGGTTCTAAAAAGGCTTAATATTCTTTTTAAACAAAATTTTTGAATTTTTAGGTCATATTTTGGGGAAAAAATTTCCCTATTTTTGCCTATTTTCGCTAGATAGCTCCCTATTTTCTCCCTATTTGGGCCCTTTTTTGCTCCCTAATAGGTCCCTATTTTTGCTTAGGGGAATTCCCTAAAAGTTCGAGCCCTAGTCATATCTCATATATACCTGTCATTTTGGGAAGGTATTCGCCCTGCTGTATGTACATTATCCATTTGATACTATTCCAGCAGACATTCAGTGATTAGAGGATTTGAATAAATTGGATTGAAAATGTGGGATTCGCGTCAAAAAAAGCGACATCCTGACCAAACAAAAAACTTTGAATTGTTGCGGAAGGGTATAGGGGGACTGAGATTGGGACGAGACGAGATTGGAAGACAATATGAATAAAAAATTTTTACAAAAATTGATTTAAAATGGATATTCAAGCCCAATAGGAACCTTGACGATCCTTATACTTTCGTTTTTATGATGCATGAAAAAGGAAGAGCCCATCGGTGGATGATTGATGCACACCGTTGGAAAGGCAATGAAATAAAGATGAAGAAAATGGGACCAAATATGTATGGGGCAAGGGAAAGNGATCATCTTCCTCTTCAGTGCCCTCCCCCTCCTTTTTCTGATCATTCCTTTGCCAATCCTCTCAATTTGTCCATGTCCTTCCGAATTTGTTCTTCCCCACCGATTCCTGGGTCTCGGGAGAGTGTTCCCCAAAAGGAGAATGTTCCCCCATCTCTTGTACCTTTGTCTTGCTAATCATTTCTCCAATTCCCTCACAGTGATCGAATGGATCAGAATGATATGAATGACCGTTAGTTTTTGATCTTGGTAAATTGCTTTCCAAAGTTCAACATTTTTAGTGTTGTTTAATTCACAATGTTCTATTTATGTTCGCAATTTCTCTTATTTTGTTTTGGACCTTGCGCCTAAGAGCGTATAATAAATAAATAATAAATAATAAACAAATTCGACGGTTTGACAGCCAGATGAATGGCAACTTAGCCGATCGAATCAGACAAAGTGATCCACCGATGATCACCCTGGCGATTTGTCCCCGTGGTCTCCCGGAATCATCCCACCACCTGCTGGGTGGCAGCAACTCTTCCAATTTCGCTGGCACATTCAATCATTGCCCCATCTTCGTCTCTGCGATTCTCCTTTCCTCCGCCATATACCTATTTGTTTCCAACAAACTCTCTGTCCCCCTCCACTCCTTCCTCCATGGTGCACAGTGTCTTGATTCTCGAAAACCATTGAACGGTATGATAAGCTCCACATTTCACTCTAGAATCGGAAGAATCAGAACCTTTGGATAATCAGAACAATGCCCAACATAACAACCCAATCAGAATCAGAACAATACTAACAGAAGCTGTTCTGTTACGCCCACTTCAAGTCCCGATTGACTTAAATACATAATAAGTGGCATAGTATGTAGATGCTGAGACCAAGAGGATGTGTTGGGACAAAGATGACGGAGGTTCGGAAGTAAAACGGGTCCTGGGTCTGGTGATGTCTGCTCCTTCATACTTATTCCTTCTTCCCCTCCTCGTCCGATACGACGTCCGCTTGCAAGACTGATTGATCAAAATCTCATGTGAAGTGAAGAGGCGGTACAACATAACAATAACAATAACCGTGGCGCGACTTTTGCGGACCCGAAATTTGCGGATCCGACATTTGCGTACCCAATAACGATTAAAAAAATGAAAATAGAAAATGAAAAATTTTTATATGCCTTGCCCAGGGACCAATGGGCATTATGAAGCGCTTTTCACATTAAAACATCATTCCAATTCTCAAAATCATTGCGCATGAGGCGATAATTTGTTTCAGTGCTTTTGCATTGTCATTATTAACGTAGGTAGGTAACCTTGCGCGGACGCAAACGGATTCCAACTGTGGGAGCAACTTCATATTGGCGGAGTCGATCAAAAGCGACCCGTTCATCATTCTTTAGAACAGTTATAACCCTAAAATTATAATAAATAGCGAAAGTTCATGATTACATTTGATACTTTGTTAATAGTGAGTGAGAAATTGCTTCATAATGCCGGTTGGCCCTTGGGCAAGGCATATTTTTTAGTTATTATTGGATTAGCGAAAGTCGGATCCGCAAAAGTTACGGTCCGCAAATGTCGAGTTGCCAAAAGTCGGATAGGCTACAATACAGTGAACCCTCGATCAAAATGCAACCGGAGGAGAGAATGAACCAACGGACCCAACTTGGAGGGAAATACGCATCAAACATGCCGACGATATGCCTGCATTTGGGTTGAAAGCCAAATTCATAATAAAAATGCATTGGCAATTAACAATGCAAATGCATTTAAATCAGGGTTCCCAGGTCACGAGTATCCAAAAAAGTAACCACAGGTGTAAAATAAAAAAGTACAAATCTTAAAAAAAGTACATCTGTGGGAACCCCAATTTAACTCGATAGATTGGTAGTGACGTAAATGAGTGGCTATGGGACTATGGGATAACTAACATCGGATGATGTGTAGGATATTGGGGCAGTGGTGCCGTATGTACATACCATACATAATCAGCATTGGATTATCAAGAAGAAACAAAATTCCAAGAAAAAATCAAAGATTGATTGGCAATGAATGGCACAAGAAGGGAAGGGGAGAGAAAGTGATCAGAGACTGATCGATTCACAGGAAAGTGGCGAAGGAATCGCTACTGATCTCGCGCAGAATCAGCTGCACCGGGTTGTTCATCGGGCACAAGCCACCGAATTGAGCCGCAGACATTGGCACTGTTGCCGGCATTCCGTTGGCCCTTCCGCCTCCGTTTCGCTTCCTCCCATCTTCTTCGCCTCTTCCACTTCCATTCATCCTCCTTCCTTCTTCCACCTCTGCTCCGTATTCTTTCCACTCATCTTCCCCTCCTCTTCCGTTTCCGTTCCACCTCCTCCCTTCTTCCGTCTCTTCTCTTCCTCCTCCGTTTTCCTTCCTCTCATCTTCCCCTCCTCTTCCGTTCCACCTCCTCCCTTCTTCCGTCTCTTCTCTTCCTCCTCCGTTTTCCTTCCTCTCATCTTCC
>LDKF01002105.1:0-21569 GCA_001026735.1 Rotylenchulus reniformis | reverse complement strand
GGGGGAGGGGAAGGGAGGCTAGCAAGAGGGACTGCTGGGAACGGAAAGGATCTTAGTTAGATTAGCTTATTGGGAAGTTCCTTTTTGCCTAATCAAGTTCGCAGCTTATCAGCCATGTTGTTAATTCGTACCTACCAAAAGGAAATAAATCCATCAGAATTTTCACCCGGTACCGGTATACTGCTGATGTGATTGTTTCCCTTGGTCGTAAATATCATTGGACCTCTAAATATAAATTAAAAGATTATAAAAAATGTTAAATCTACGAATTGTCCGTTGATGCTTTCCGTTCAGTATAATAAACTGTATTAGGAGACCTTAAAGATATTCTATGGCGGCCAGAGCAAGATAATTTTAAATCATCGTTTAAGTTCGAATGTGCAAGTTGAAACAAAAAATACATTTTTTGGTTATAGTAACTCGATTCAAACGATTCCTAGAGAAATGAGTTTAGCCTGAAAAGATAGATCATCATCTTTATATTATATTTTAAGAGAGACAGACACTGTAAATTCGGTCAGAGAAGGTTCTTATGGACACCAAAAAAATCCTCGATCTGTATTTCTTCATTCCGGATTAGAAAAATATTTCGATCACTGATGGCTGATCACTACTCTCTGCCCCCTCCCTCCGATCAGCTCTCCGTGCTCCAAAATGTGCTGCTCTTCTACGTGTTCTCCACCTCCCGCAAGTTGCGTCGTCAGAACTACGTGAACCCGGTGTTGCTGGCCTTCTTCGACTCCTTCGTCTCCCTGATCTACTTGCTCATCTCGCCCGTCCACTTTTTGGCCCACCGACTTCCCTCCACTTCTCTGGCCACTTTCTGGGCCCACAACATGTCATTTCTATATTGCCTCGAGGTGATTCTCCGCCGATTACCACCAATCCCTTTTCCCCTTCTTCCCAACTTTCTGTTCATTTTCAGCACTTCGCTCTTACCGTCTGCAACCTTTTGCTGGTCGTTGCCAGTCTGGAGAGGTTCCTGGCCAACGGTCCCCTCTATTCTCAAGTTCTTCACATTTCCATTCATTTTCCCATTTTCCGCTCACTCAGAAAAGTGTGCTGGTGTTCATCGTCCGCAACAAACCCTACGTGATCATGACCATCCTGACATTCGCCTTTCTGCTCAAAGCGACGCTTTACTTCGAAATTGGACTCGTCCAATTGCCGGATTGCTCCGATAGCGGCGAAAGGTAAACGATGAAAATTTAAAAAATAGACATTGAAGGTACGTATCAGTCAGTAATCATTAAAAAAAGAAAGGCAAAAGGCTGAAGGTGGGCAAGCATTGACGCACATTGAATGGAAAATGGATATGTTAGGGGCGAATACGATGAGTACCCATGGATCCATTCAGATTTGCTCACAATGGGTTGAAATGGGCTTTGCCTTGTTCCCTTTCTGCAATGGATCACTTTCTCTTGGTCTTTGGTCATTTTTCTTCATTCATTCAGTGTCAACATGGTCCCCGTTTGGTTGGCGGACAACGCGAGTGTGTTCCAGGCTCTGCGCTTCTGGACCCGCAACTTCCTCACCGTGATCCTGCCCTTCCTGATCTTGGCCTATTGCAACTGCCAAATTGTGCAACAGTTGCGGAAGAGGCGGCGGATGACCATGAGCGGTGAGTGATCATTGCCAATTTTGATCATTGGTTGCCGGATTCAGCCGAATATTCCGGGTCCATGCTCACCCAGACCCAAGCCGTGAATCTTGTCGCCGACAGCAAACATCAGCGGAACATCCTTGGCATTGGAGAGGGAAAAGGGTCAATTTGGAGATTTAAATGAAATGATTAGAAAAATATTTAAAAATAAAAATTTAGAACGATCCCAAAGGTCCAATTGTTGCCTAATGATGTCACAAAAACGACCAGCGGATTATTGGAGCCAACGGCAATCATAAGAAGCATCCATAACGGACACCGGGGACTCCAACAACGGACACGAGGGCGCATTCTGAAGGGGTGGGTGATTGGTGATGTGATGGGTGACAGTTGGCAATTGATCCCTGGCCAAATTTCAGCCAGTCTGGATCATCTCGGGACTGTAGAATTGAGCAGCACTTATCAGCAAAGTGTGCCAACTGTTTGGCCAAAGACATTTCGTCTTCAAAACATCCAAATCCCACCGCGAACAAGTCAAATCTGACAACTTCGGGGACACAATGTACGAGTGCCGCGACCACCGCCACCACCACCATCACCCCTATCTTGTCAAGCCCGAACAGCAGTTTCGGGGTTCGGGTGGCGACCCGGACCCTGGTCATGGTAGTTGTGCCCACTTGATGCTCTTTTGTATTGCTCCGATTTGACCAGGTTGTCGGGTGCTATCTGATCTCCAACTCCATGAGCACTCTCCTCAACTTTTGGGAATACTTTGATCTGAAATTCCTCCGCTATGACAACTTTCGCGCTTATTTGATGGCATCCGATGTCGCAGCACTGGTCAGTTAAAAAGATTTTTTGACCCTGCATTGGGAATACATAAATCTATCTGAAATTAAAAAAGGACTAAAAACACCGACAACGAAACACCGGAAATTGAAGAATTCGGTTTTCCGTTAGTCACTGTTCTGTAGTATCGCATATACTCTTTTTCTCTGCCGCCGTTTTCACTCAATCATTATTGCTTCTCTCACGCTCTGGGAGCTGGGATAAAAGATGAGATTTGTGCTGTAGTTCCTCGGCCAACTACGGTGTCAAAAATCACTTTTACCGTACCTTCCCCCTCACTCCCTCTGCCGATGACCACTGATCATCAGTGATTGGTTTTTTACCATTCCTAGCTGACCATCTGCGGCTGTGCCCTCCGCCTTCCGATTTATGTATGCAATGATAAGCGAATTCGTAAGGCGATCTGCAGGGCGTTGATCCGGTTCCGGTTCTGTTGCACCAAATCAAAGCCAAAAGAGATTGCGAGGGGCCAAGAGGCGGAAAACTTCCTGGAAAAGGTCAGAACTTTTTGAGATTGCTTGGTGTTCATCTGCCAGTATACACTCCCAATTATTGCTCAATTGCTTATCACACATTGTTTCTTCTCCGACTACAGTACTCCATCGTGATCGTGTCCAATAGTTTGCGCAGCAACCTGACCGGAATGCTCAGCCAATTCGACTGGGGAACATTCCAGGGTAAAGTTCAGACTTTGCAGGGGCCAACCCTTTTCCAAATTTCTGAATTTAGGCAAACGGAGCTTTGACCAGCTGGCCATTCTGGTGCAGGACCGGCGCAAGTTCTTGGTCCAGATGACCATCAACCTGGGGGCGGTGCACGAGGTGGAGGAAGGAGATGGGATAGAGGAGGGAAGGAGAGGAGGGGAAGAAGGAGAAAGGACAAAAAGAAGTGGGAAGGAAGTGGAGGAGGAGGAGAGGAAAAGGGAGGAGAAGAAGAAAGAGGAAAGGGAGGAGGAGGAGGAGGAGGAGGAGACCATATCGATGATGAGCGAATGAAAAGTGAGAGGAGGAGAAGAAAGGACAAGAAGGAATGGGAAGGAAGTGGAAGAGGAGGAGGAGAATGAGGAGGAGGAAGGGAAGGAGGAGAAGGAGAATAAAGGAAGAGAAGGAGGATGAGGAGAAGAAGGATAAGAAGGAGTGGGAAGGAAGTGGAGGAGGAAGAGGAGAAGAAGGAGGAGAAGGAGAATAAAGGAAGAGAAGAGAAGAAAGGACAAGAAGGAATGGGAAGGAAGTGGAGGAGGAACTGATCACTGATGAGCGAATGATGAGTGAGAGAGATGGACACTGTGATACATAATAACAAAGAAACAATAGTACCGTAATACAGTTGGGAGAGCCCCAATTGCTGGATCCAAAAATGTTCAACAAACATTTTATTGCATTGTATCACAATAGTTTATTCATTATACATTTCCATCATCCATTTGGTCACAAATTGAACAAACGAATAAAATAATAACCAAATAATTCTTTATATATGAATTGACGTGAACAATGGCCAGGGAATCCGGTGGGGGTAGGGGGAAATCCTGCTGAGGATCTAGTCAGTTGTTAATGAATCGTCGAAATTGAAATTCATGGGGAAAAGAGAGGGCGGGTGATGGGGGACAGATGGCCAGATCCGCCGATGGGGGAGGGAGGCAGAAGGATGTGCGTCATTCTCACATCCACAGCCCAACATTCATCCAGGCTGGTCAAAAACTGACTGGATTCTTTGATCCGATGATATCTCGAAACATATCGCAATATCCACCATCAGTCAAGCTCTAATCATGACACATAAAATTGCTGTTTTCGTCTCATTTTCTATCACTTTTATTAATAGAAAAACAAAACCTATGGGCTTGGGAGTTCAAGCGATAAGCAGCAGAAAACAAATAAATAAACAACCTTACTCACTCAAACAGCAGACCCCCCTTCCCGGATTCTTTTTTTCCCCTTGGGTTCTTTCATTCTTTGGACATTCTCTGCTGCTGATCTTGGTCTCCCCTTTCTCCTTTCTTCACTCGTCATACATAATGAGTAATGACTGATGGGCTCAGATTTGATGGCGGAAAAGCACGGATCGATCCCTGGCCCCTTCGATCACCCACTGCCTGGGGCGATTGGTCTGATCTAACCAGGATTTATGGGATCTTCCAGCTTTAAAATTTCCGATCCTTCAATTCTTTTATCAAGAGCTCTATGGCCTTGCAGATCAATTCCAACTGCCACCGTCAATAGATAATCAGGACAGTAACTTAATTTTGCCTATTGGAGAATTGAAGGACAATTGAAATGCATGGACGACGCTGGATTTGGGACAGTTCGAAGCCAGCGTAAGTCCCTTCCCATTTGGCAATGACCATGTTTGAGCTTAACAAAATGAAACAGAAATCGCCTGGAATGGGCGCCCCCGATGCGCATCATCGCCGTGATCACTTTGCTGGCCTCCACCCTGGACCTGATGGCCGACTTTCTACTATGCAGCAGACTGGCCGAATTTCTGCACAATTTTCAGGTTATTTTAAATCATTTTCTTTGCATTTTTCACTACTAACTTTTGCGCGTTTAAGACGGACATCGCCCGCTACTGTGCCTATGGGTATTTCTTCTTTACCGGCGTTTCCATTCTTGTCTACATCTTCGAGATGGTCGATGTGTGCCTGACACTGAAGTACGACGAGGAAAATGTGTACTATGCCCGTTTGGCCAAGTCGATGGTGCTGGTGCTGGAGGAGGTGGACTTGAGCTCACACCTTCCATTTTTTCATTCACAATATTTTCCCGAATTCGAGTTCGATTTATTGTCTAATAGTCATCCAACTTTCGGGTTTTCGGCCAGCCAACCTTGCCCAACCCATCCCTTTTCTCTTACAAACTCGGGATTTTGTCGCCTTCAGGTCCCGTTGCCCCTGCTGCTCTACTACCTGTTCACCTCGGAACCCCGGCTCTCCATCGCCAACCCCATGCACATCTCCTCCTGGATCAAACTGATCACCCTCAGCTGGGGCATCATCAAATTCACCAAACTTCGTTTCTTCTGGCCCCTTCTGCCGTTCAATCCCAAGGTCCATCTGAATATCCATTCAGTTCAAACCCATAATTTCCCGCAATTTCCAGCACAATCGCCGCGAGAATATTCGTCGATGTTTCGACCTGAATCTGTACCGACTGACCATGATCGTGGTGAACATCTTCCACCTGTTGGCCATCTTCATCGTGATCAACAATTTGGTGGTGTCCGGCCAGGGCGGTCGTCCCATCCAAGTGCAGAGCTCAGTTTGATTTTGGTCCAATGAATCGGTTCGAATGTTTTTATTTGATTCAATTGTTGTAATAATTGTGTTTGATGCCTGCCCGTTGCGCTTTCTCGTTTTTATAAATCGGATTCCCACTTGTTATACCATTTTAGTTCTGGCATAATTTTTAATTTATACATACGCAGCAATTCGTTAATTTAATACTAAATCAATGTCATTGTTTATCTTTTGGAATTATCTGTTACTAATTTAATGATACCCGTAAAAGAGTCGCAAAATGATCACAAAATGGGAAGGGGAAGTGTGTTCCGCCGATCGTATTGGTCATCTCATCTATCACCTGCTGCTGCTGATCATTCGGTCAGTCTGCCCAGACTCTGCTCCATCTCTCTCCTCCTGCTGCTGCCGTCCATTCCCTCCAATTGTGCCTTCTCGCACTGTGAAGAAAACAGAACAGAACCAGTACAATATACGTATATTAGCACAATACTGTGTCCTCACCCATCAATGATTACCTCGCCAATGAATTGATGAATCAGCATTTGGATGTACGGAGGGGGAAAGGCCAGCTTGAAGAAGGAAGTGCCAGTGGGATCCGGAGAGTGGAGCAGGAAGTGGACCCTGAAGGGGCAACTTCGCGGAAGAATACGGTATATGCGTGGGTGTTACTGTAGGCATGTACTGCTGCATTATTTTGTCACCGTACCTTTGCTGCACTTGGTCACACCCATTGGTCGAACACAGCAGCACCAGTGCCAAGCACTTGGCCATCGGACCCGGCTCCATCGAACTCAGTTTGGGCAACAAAAAATTCGATGCCAATTCCATGCAAATTCGGTGCTAATTTTGGAGAGAGCGGATTGTCGGGGGAAAGCAACAATTTGATCGATCATACAGTATACCTGGAAGGAATGTAATTGGACGAGGACCAAATGGAGCAGATGGATCAGGGACTGATCGAAGGGAGTCAATTGCAGCGGAGAAGGGATCAGACTCGGCGACCTAAAACCCAAACACCAAATCCAAGAATTTCCCTGATTTTGACTTGTTTTTTCGGCCTTGATTCGGTGCTATTCCCTCTTCTTCAACGGATATCTGGAGAGGATGTGCAAACAAAGGGTCCGAATGGCCAACAGATGGTGTGGAAATTTTGGAGGACGAAGTGAATTTTGGAGCTGAACGGAAAGGTAAAATTAGAAAAAAAAATGGTGGAATTGAACAGAACTGGTCGGAGTGGACACGGGCGGGACCAACAGACTCCAAATGCACTCCAAAACAGATTCCTTGGACCAAACTGAGCACACAAAGTCAGCAGTTAGGCAAACGATACTGAACCGAGCCAGGGAATCGGAGGAGGAGGAGGAGGAAGTACTGGTGGTGTAGAAGGAGAAGCTAAAGTTGGGGTGAGTGGATGATGGGAGGGTGAGGGGGACCAAGACAAGTGGGTGGGGGGTATCATTCACTCACACATTGAGCAACTTGTGGAAATCGTCGGCTGGAAAGGATTTGTTCAAGGCATAGGCAAATTCGCCGCCTTCCTGCAATTCTCGATAAATGCAGGTCAGGTAGACGGAGAGGGCAAAGGGCAGGTGGGCCGGTTGTAGTTGGTAGATCTCGAAGCATTCCAAGGCCAATTTGCGGAATCGTGGGGCATAGCTGAAGGGACAAAACGGGGAATTCGAAAAGATTCGGATTGAATTCAAAAGAGGCAGGGAAGCCAAAAAAGGCGGGGACGGAGAACACGAAAAGTCGGGGACAGAGACAGAGCACTCGAGTTCACCCTCACAAATTCATCGCGCGCTTTTACCCCGCAGATTCATCACCGCCTAGTTTCACCCCCGACCGGTCACAATACAAATCCATTTTTGATCTTCGATAATTTTTATTTGCTAAGGTAAACCACACTAAGATAATTCAAGAAAAAAACCTAATTGTAAGCATGTTACTGGTGCGGGCCACGAGGGGGCTTGCGATTGGCTGGGGAAAACCTTTGTATAAAATTTTTGCGCAGAAATTGAAAAATTGAACCTTCCACAGTGATAACCTAATGGGGTGAATTTGCAGAGATAAAATCGGTTGTTTCGGAATCGGGACGGGGTACATAAAAAAAGGGATGGGGACCCAAAAAGGTGGGAATTTGTGAACCGATAAGACCTGCAGCTGTGCAACACCAGCGATTCCATGCCCCCGGTGAGCAATTGTTTCTGCCATGTCGGCAACCGGGGGTCCACAAACGAATCGGAGACAATGCGAAGAAAGTTATCCTGGAATTGCATTAACCGTTGAGGAACACGAGGCTTGTCACCTTCACTTGTGGATCTATAAGCAATGCTTCTTCGGTGATGGAAAACATGGCAGCCCAAGCCAAAGTGTTGTACTCCGTGGAATCGGGGTGACTAAACCATCGGATCTGATCAGTCCGAATTCAGGGTTTAGGGGGATACAAATCCGTCAGAATGTCCGTCATCCGTTGCATTCGGCGCAGTTCTGCCACCAAAAAGTCGGCACAATCCGCAATTGTGGACCGGAGCGAGTCGAGGTGGAGGGACTGGAGAAGGTAGAGCAGTCCCCGGAGGGCACACTCGCGCACGAACTGGCACCACGGGCCCGTGCAACGAAGCCCCTGGTCTAGCAACAGCCAGTCCAGGAGCTTGGCGATGGACTGAAATGGCCAAAAGATTGAAACGGATCACTGGTCAACATCCAGGTTATATCTCCTAAATTGATCAATCTGATCATTCGGCAGGAAAATGATCAAAGCTCAACATCCCTCTGATCCCGCAACCCAAACCCAGCAAATCCCACCGTTTCACCCGAATCGTTCAGCATACTCCAATCGAGTACCGATGCACATTTGAGCAAAAGTGCGATCACAGCTCCATGGGCAGGGTGGTCCTCGATGGAAAGTGCCTCAACAAAATAACATTAATTATGTGAATTTGCATGTTCGATATTCTTCTTCCCAACCTTTTGACTCCCGATCAATGGCTTAAGGACAATGAAAGTTTGCCGATAAAAGGTGGGATCGTGGAAGAGATCGGAGAGGAGAGACAGCGAGCGGAGGGTGGGGCTGAGGATGGACATGGGCAGCTGGTCCAGATCTAAAAAGGCAGATTGGCATTTGTAGTGATCAGATCTGGATCAGAGGAGTGATCGGGCAGAAAGGTGTCATCCATCTTCTGCTGGGGATGATGGACCTGGCGAGTCCAGCCAATGCATGAATGTGTCGAACAGAGCCCGGACCGAGGAGGTGGTGTCCAACTCTGTGCTCTGGGCCACCAAATATGCACTTGTGCTATCCCTGCCAAAATCAATTTTCTGAATCGATCAGAATTGGCCTTTTCTGCTCCGAACCTGATTGTCCCTGGCGAAAATGTTTTTGGGTTCTCCGTACTTCCGCTGCCAATTCCTTCAAGCAATCCGCTGATGGACCAGAGATGGTACAGCGCTGTTTGCCCAATACCATATCCGTTTGCCTGTCGATTACAGTATGCCGTATATGTATTAACTTCACCTTGCATATTTTTTACCGTATAAGATTCCAAATTTTGCATGAAAATTTCATCGTCTCCACTTGATTTCCTAGCCAAATGATTGTTCAACAGTTTTGCGTTCATGGCGAGCTCTCCAAATCTAATCAAAATGCGCAAAAATAATTGCCAATTTGTCATTGCCCAAATGTATCACTTGGTGTCCAGAAACAAAAAGTTCTCCCTGCGGCGTCTGTGTTTCACCACGAATTTGCTCCCCACGGGGTTTCCCGGGTTTGGAAAGAGCAAAGTTTGGAGCAAAAGGTTGGTAAGTCCCTGGATGGCCAGGCTGGAGGCGATCAGTTGCCGGTGGAGGGCGGCGGAGGATTCGGTGGTGGCCAAGTGGTGGAGTTCGGAGGAAGTTGTGGGGGTGAAGGACAGAACGCCGAACAGGGACATCCACAACTCCTCGAACTGAGCACGGGATTCCCAACCTAAGGGAAAAGTGCAAATTTGAGGGATTATCGGAGGAAAAGGCAAAAGACGGGGAAATGCATTGAAAGGAGGGAATATTCATCTCGAAAAGTGGTACCTAGCCAGAGAGCGCGCCAACAAAAGTCCTTGAGCACCTCCGGATCGTTGAGCATGTGGATTTGGACCAGTGGGACGGAAATCCGCGTGGATCCGTGTTGACCATTCGCATCGATGACGAGGGACCAACCCAGCCTGGAATTTGGCCAATCTCGGGCGTTCCCTACCCAATTCGTATTATTTCGTTCCCAATTTGGCCAATCCGAATCAGTCCCGTCCCCTTGCCTTAGGGCTACTTCCGGAACCATCGCCATGCGTTGCAGTAGCGACAAGCGGAGCAGGGTGCGGAAGGCTCCTTGCACTTCCCCGCCGATCATTCCCCGCTGGGCCGCGAAAACAATCCTTTGCACGATGCCGAACAGTTTCAGCAGTTGCTGCTCCGCCTCCTCGCCCGTGCCCTCGTCCACATTCTCCACACTCACCCCCCAATGCTGTCTTCGGTCGGTGTGAAGGCGATTCCAGCGTGGAATGTCCTCGAAAGGGAAGAGAAAAGAATGATTTGGATTGATCATCTTCGGATCCGAAAGTGATCAGATCGAATTTGCCAAGCAGAATTCGAAAGTGATCAGACATTTTCCGGTCAAAACAAAGCGGAATTCTGCGATTACCCTGCTCCCAAGGGTACCTTCTCCACAAGCTCCCAGAGTGTCGTCAAAAAGTGTTGCAAACTCCGTAAAGTGTGCAAATCATTTTCGGCGAATAAATTGGACACCGTTTGGAGAGAAAAGAAGCATTTGAGTGCCTTGAAATAGTCCGCGGGCAATGGTCTAAACCGACCAATAAGTTGATCAGTGATCATCCTCCTTCTCAGCACCTGTGTTCCATCAGTCGCTCCACAAGGATTCGCACAAATGAACAATTGATCACTTTTTCCACAGAATCTTCGCTCAAATGGATTTTCTGAAATCATCGGGGAATTTTGACAACAAATACTATCAAATGATCACAGATCCTTACCCTTTCTGATCGTTCGCATTGATCGGTGAGCCGAGCAAGCACAAAAATTTGTTCGTCCGCCGATGATTGTTGGGCGACAGAATTGAATTCAAAGTCGACTAAAGCATCCAAAATGTGCCGTTTCTGTCGCTTGCCCATGGTGTCGTGCTTGAATCGATCAAATATTTCCTGGACAAATTGGCGTCGAACATCTGAGTTGATCTGAATAGGAACAGGAGGGGGATTGATCATTTGGACCCATTTTTGTCATTTTATCGATCAGTTGTACCGTATTCAGAATGGCCACAATGTCCTCTTGGCCCAAAAATGCAAGTCCCGGGCAGATTTGCCGGAAATCGCACTGATTCATGGCGTGGGATGTGAGGATACGGTAGAATTGGCTGGTATTGAGGTTGTTGGAGCACATTTGGGACAACTCCTTGGTGCTAAACCGTGGAGGGTCCAGTGATTTTAGAGTGGATACATCCATCTGCACATTACGATAATTGGTGTACGGTAAGTATTTGGTGGATTGACCTTATGACGAAGACGGTCGTGCGAAAGCAGTGTTTGCAGATGGTTTTTGCCATTTTCCATCAATCGATTGGCCATGTCCAAATCTACCGGATTTTCCGATTTGGCCAGAAAAGTGCAGAATCTGTGCAAAATAGCATCCTGCAAAAAGGGAACTGATTGAAAATTTGAATTATTTGTCTGACAAATTGGCGATCCGTTCTGAGCAATTCCTCCAATTTATGAATTATTTTTTGGATGGTCTCTTGGGACAATTTGCGCAGCAATCTCCTGAATGTTTTCTCGTCCTCCATTATCATCAAACGCATAAAAAATTCAAATGAAGCAGTTGAGAACATTTTTTGGATGGCATTTGAAGTGATTTTGGGAGATTCATCATTCTCGCAGAGATTGTGCACAATCAAATTGGAGAGAAGGGATTGGCAATGGCAGGGGAGGAGGGGGAAAGGGCCCCTAAAAGGTGGGGGATCATTGATCCATGATGGGATTTGGCATCTTTGATAAGGTTGGTGGTACATACGAGGAGGAGAGATCCGGATCCAGGTTGAGCAAGGTGGCCAGTGAGCTCCAGAAGGCGAAGACGGGCGGACATACTGAAGCCAGTTGGGCAGCATTGATCTCTGCTGCTCGCCGCTGCAAATGTTCCCTAAATGCTCCGATCAGCTGCGGAGTTTTGCCTAAACAGTGAAAATAATCCGCCAATTGTCAGCTTCATGAGTACCCGCCCTGATGGACTGGTGCACTGTGAAAAGGATGAAAAGTGCAATGTTTTGCTCAAACTCCGCGAGAGAACTGCCATCCCATCTGCTGAGCTTCAAAAGCACATTGGTGTCGGAATATAACCGCCGGACGCAGTCGATCAGAAGGGAGGCGACATTTCTGCAAATGTTTTCTTGGCCAAAGTGATCAACTGTCCAAAGTGCTGATCTTTGATCACTCACTTTCCGATGAATTCCAGTGCCGTCTCCCTGCATTCGCCCGGTTCCTTTGGCGGGTCTTTGTTATGTCCGAACATTGTGCTCATTCTCAGCAAAAATATTTCCTCGTCCATTTGGTTGAATAAAATGAAGAGAAAAGGGCCAATTTTGAGTGAAATTTGAAGGAATTCGGTGGAAAATGGGTCGAGAACCGAAAAAAGTTTGTGGAAGGAAGACTGAAGACAGTGGAAGAACTCGTCGATGGGTCTAAAATGTGCGAAATTTGGACAAATTGTTGCGAAAGGATAGAGAGCGATCGGAAGCTGATCAGTGATGAATGATACAGAGATAGAGAAGGAAAGGATTCGAATGCACTGCCATTGATCACTCTGCTTCACTTATTAGCTAGTATTCCTTCGCACCTGTAAACTGTCGGAGAGCAAATGCTGAGGAGTGCCGTGGACAGGAACATTCGGCGCCTTCCGCCCTCCCCATCACCATTGTTGCCGATGGGTCCTCCGTCTCTGATCGCTTCCATGCAATGGTTTTGGCTTTGGCGGGACGGAGATGGGAGCGGCGACTGAGTGGGGGAGTTTGTGGAGCTGTGGTTGGCGAGCAGGGAGAACAACTCCAGGGACACATCCGCCCAGCTGAATCGGGGAGATTGGGTTTGAACTTTGAACTGCAATTTGCCGCCATTCTTATCAAGATTGGCGTTGTGTCCCTTTTCCGATTTCGTACATTTCCTCGCCGATCTGTCTGAATGCCCCCATCAATATGATCCAGCACTGGGCACTTTCCACCGGTGCTGTGCCAAAAATTTGTCCGAATTCGTTGGCCAACAAATCTTTGAGTCGTGACAAAATGCGCAAGTGCTCCTCGGGATGTTTGCACTTCCTTAATTGGCAAATTCATCCCCTCTTTCGTTCCCTAATCCGGCGATTGCCTTTCTGTGTTGAAAAACACATCCAGCAAAACCGCTTTCATTGCTTCCAAAACGAAAACACAGTTTTTGTGGTCAATCCCGGTGAAAAGTTCCGCCAGAAGGTTCTCAATCTGTTGGGTGGAACTATATGTAATACTTAAAAATACTAAATACGGTCATTAGGTAATGTAACAATAAGCAATAAGAAAATAACTAACATACAAATACATAAATAAGTGGTGCTAAGGGTTGGGACCATGGATTACATCTCATCCCATTTTCGGGAATTGCCCCAATCATTCTCGTCCCAATCCTCACTCATGTCAGATCACTTTTGGGCCTGACCTCGTTGAACTTCATGAACTTGATCCTGACCAACACACACAGAAATGCAAAAATGTTCGCCAGCAAAGGTGCATCTTCTACCGGGGAAAGTTGTCTGACCTGGGCCAATACCCGGGACCGGAACTTCCCGTTGCGGTCCAAAAAATCGTAGCGGACATCGCACAGAATCAGTGAGCAAACGCAGTCCAGAATCTGCAGGGAATCATCGCCAAAATTGGCCAATTTCAATTGGCCAAACGAACCGCCCGTTTTGTGTCCGCCGAGATGGTGAAGGAGTACAGCTTGAGCAGGTGGGTGATGAACGGCTCGAACTGGTGGAGAAGCTTGCCAAGAACTTGCGAATCCTTGAACCAATTTAATGGGATGGCAAGAAAGTTCTGTCATAGCAAAAGGAAATTTTAAATCTTAATTTTTTATTTAGTAACCCAATATGAATTTGGTATTAAATGAAAGCCTGAAGTCTCCTGATTCTTATAAAATTTTATAAAAAAATTTGGCTTCCATTTTTCCTGGCGAAAAATTTCCTAAACCAATCTGCCCCTATGGAAAAATTTAAATTTGTCTATAGAAAGTCGAATTTTTTGTCAATGAAAAATGGATATTAAAATCTTATTTCACTCAGCTCGCCGAGCTCTATCAGATAGAATATAAATAACTCATTAAAAAAATATGAAAAATAGTAAATTTTTCATTTTTTTCTAAAAAATCGCTTTGATAAAGTATGGCCGAAAAAATGATTTTTTCGCAAATTGAATTTTATCGATAACTTTATTCATTATCCGATGGAGTTCGGTGAGCAGATAAAATTAAATATTTAAATCTTTTGGTTTTTTTGCAAAAATATGATTTTAGAGTAAATAATTAAATTTAACCACTATGTTGAAAGTCCCGAAGCACTTTAAAATTTAAGTTGGTTCGATTTTTTAAGATTAAATTCAAATTCTCCACATTTGATAGTCTATGCCTGTCATTTATTTTCATTTTTCTCTGCGTTTTTAATAATTTTTCTAAACTGATTAAACTTTCTACACATTGGGTCAACTTGCTTACAGGCAATTTTTTCGACAGGAAAAATTGAAGCTAAATTTTTTGAAATTTTTTTATAAAAATCAGGAGACTTCAGGCTTTCATTTAACAACAAATTCATTTAGAGAAACTAATTGGTAATTAAGATATTAAAAATTTCTTTCTACTATGACAGAACTTTCTTGCCACCCCAATAGAAGTGAAAGGAAAAAATAAATAAGCCAATTACGCGCCTTGATAATAATTGCACCTGATTTTCCGGATTTACTCTAAGTCTGTTGGGGAGCATCCATCCGGCAAGTCGGCCAACAATGCCATCCGTGAATTCGGCCCTTCCCACAAAGGCGGTGAACACGGTGAAGTTGTTTAAAGGCCCGTGGAGATGCATCTCCAGGGGATCTGAATGGATCGGACCATTTCAGGACTATTGATCCGCTTGCCTTTTGTCGGGATGATCTGCTGGTCCCAAATGTCATTTTGGCGAATCGTGGCCCCGTTCAAACCCAAAGCATTTGAACCGAACAGACATTTGAGCAACTGGTGGATCAGCCGGGCCGAATTGGTGGGCAAAATGTCCATCTTTTTGAAAATGTTTTGTGATTTTGAGCCTTTGGTGCCCACCCTCACCAGCATTCGTTGGTACAGCAACAATTCGTCCAGAAATGGCTGGACAAAGGCCAAATTGGCAAACTCCAGCAAAGAGCAAAGTCCGCGCATTGCGAAGTCCAAGGGAGCCAAGAAGCGAGTGAACCCGTCGGGGTTGAGAAGTTCCTGGAAAAGGGCGAGCAAAAAATGTAAAATTGGAAAAAAGAGAATTGAAGAAAGACAACAGACAACGAAGGATTTGTAGGCGCCCTTCAGCAAAGGTTCAAATGAGCGAAGGGGTGCGGAATGGGCGAAGCTGGTAGGCCGGGAGGGTCTGATGCCCGAACCGAGGAGTTGGGAAAAGTTGATAGACTTCAAAGTGGACAAATGAGAGAATAAATGGCCAAAATGGTACTTTGGAGGAGTGGGCGGAAGACATGGGTTCGGGGGTGTCAATGTCACAGCTTGGTGGAAAAACTTCTGAAGGTTCGTGTTTTTTGGAGTGGAGCAGGAGGGAGGGACGGGCCAGAATGGCGGCGGCACCGCCCACAAAACTTTCTGAAATTTAGGCCAAAGCCAAAATTGTAAATGGGAAACACCCGGGACCTGACGAAACTGAGGCCATCGCCGACTTTTCGCTTCGCTGTGCCCTTTCCTCGGCGACAACTGAGTAGTACAGGTTCAACACCCGCAGCAGCAGCAGAGTGTACCGCTCGACTGGGTTGTTGTTGATGGTGGTGGCGGACAGGGGCGGAGATGACTAAACGGGCATTGATTGATCCATTGATTTGATTGGCAAAGTGCCAAAGTACCTTTTGGGGTTGCTCACTCCGACTCGGCACAATTCCCCATAAGTTCATTAGCGTAATTGGGCCCTTCTCTCCTTCTTCAAAACTATCCATGAGCAAATTTTCGGAAATGCCTTTAAAAGTAAATTGGCATTTTAAACCAATAAAATCCAACAATTTTCACCTGAAAAAAGGGCGTTTATCGATTTGATCAGTGATGTCAATTCGTTCAGGGTCGTGCAAGTGCATTCGGCACACTCCAACAACAAACACAACAACTTGTGGCCACTCGGAATTGGCCCGGCTGCGGGTGTCGGTCTTGATCTATCATCGACCAAATACTTATTAGTTCATTATCATTATCGATAAAATTCAATGCTTTTACCTTCCGAATTGACCCGCAACATTGAGAGAACAAAGCCAAGTTGAGGCAAATTGGCCATTGGTTGGCGGAAAATGGGTGGCCAAAGTGGCCAGGGCATGGGCAAATCCGGATTGGCACTCGGAAAAGTTGGAAAAGGCAATTGAATGGAGAGAGTGGAGCACGTGGGACAAATTCTGGGACAGCGACAAATGTTCATTGGAGGAATTGGGCACATCAAAGAGGAAACTGTGAGGATCAAGTCCGAGGAGCTAAAGGGAGGTTGGACGGGTGAAAATATTTAAAAAAATTAAGGATAATAAGGGGTACCACTGGAAATGGATGGGATGAGTACTCCTCAAAACACTGAGGCAGCACGAAGGAGGAGAACATTGAAGTTCTGGGCCCGAATTGGGCATTTTTGATCAACCTCGGAAGCAAATTCTGGGTGGCCTGATGGACCTGAAAAAGTTAGTCAAAAGTCCAAGGATTTGGATAACGGGAAACAGAACAGAGAACCAACCCGAGGGTCCGGGTCGAAAAGTTGCCGGAGGAACACGCGAAGACACTCGGGTTGAAGATGCCGACGACAGGGGGCCGAGGTGAGGGACCAACGGATGCGGGACAGGAACTCGGCCCTGGCAGTCTTGGGTTCCAATCAATTCAAACCCGGAAAAAAGAAGTGCCAGTGCCAACCTTGACCAGGAAGTAGTCGCAGTCTTTGGAGCAAATTGCATATTCGCAGGCCAAACCCAGCAATTTGTCGTCTTCGCAGAGCAAAGGAATGGACTGGGCAAAGAGCTTGAACACGCCCTTGAGTCTGTTCGCACTGCGCTGCCAGTGCAGCGTTTTCTTCAGGTGCCACACCAACTCCCCTGCTGATTTTTCACAATTTTTCCGTGAATTTTCTCGGTTTTTCCGTTTTTTGGCCCTTACCTCTCTCGATGTCACTTTGCTTCTTTGGCCTTTCCCGTACCAATTTCCATTTCTCCATATTGAAAGCAAAGCTCAGCGCCGAGATGGCCAACCCATCGTCATCGTGGCCAATGTACCCGAGGAGATCGTTGAGGGACGACGATTTGTGTCCTTCCTCTGAACTTCGCCCACTTGGGGATAAACCGGGGATTTGCTTACCGTCCGCGACAAATGGATTTGTGCCCAGTTTTGGCTCCAAAAGCACCGCCGCAGCGATCATGTCCATGGCCAATATTTTGTGCGATATTCGCACTTCCGTGTCATCCCGCAACTCTCCATGACCCACCAGCAGAAAGCGTTTGGCAACGAGCAGAGCTGTGTGGAGCCAGAAAGTCGAGCCGGAGTTGGCTGAATCCGGGAATTGTCAGGTCCGGCTGAAGCTGATGATCGGACCAGTCCCATCCCTGCCCTGATCCTACCCATTCCGCCGGTGGGCATATTCTTATGTTCTGCTTCCGGCCCAGCTCTTCGCTGATCCTTGGCCTCCTCCTCCTTCCGTGGTATCCTTTCTCCTCCTCCTCCTCCTCCGGACCCGGGCGGTGTCAATTGCTCTCCTTCTGTCTTCCCTTCCTCTCTTCCATTCGACATCATTCTTCCTTCTTCTTCCCCTCCTCCTCCTCTTCCTTCTTCTTTCCTTTCCCCTCTTCCTTCTTCTTCCCTCACTTTTTTGCCGTTCTCTTCCGGCACTTTTTGTTGATGGAAACAATTCATCAGTGGGTCCACAAACAGTTCGGCCGATATCACAGAGAATCTGTCCTCCTCCGCCTCCTCCTCTTCCTCCTCCTGCCCATCCCCTTCTTCTTCAACCTTTCTACTTGCTTCTCCCCCTCCACTGGTGTCAATGCCAATCCTGCGCAATGCCATGTCCAGATCCTCCATGCCGAACTCGGCCAAAGTCGTATCCCTGAGTTCCTCCACTCCGACACCCACCAGGTCCCCCATGGAACTCCAAACACTCATCTTGGAAGTGCCCGTGAGCTCTGACCGCACACTCTGCGCATCATCCTTTGCCCCTGCAATTCTAATTCATAGACACCGGACAATCCAATATGAATTTGATGGATTGGACACTGATCTTTGCTATGATCCGACAGTGTTCTGTCATCAATGTCATTGTCCAAAGTTCCCTTACCGTCCTTGTTGAACTTCTCGCCGGTTTCGGCATTTTTGCCCATTGTGCTTCTCTGATCGGCGGACATTGAATGGAAAGGCGAAGAAGTGCCGGGGAAGGATTGGGTGGTCAGGGGATTGAACTGAAACGGAAAAGGATGAGATGGCCGGAGTATGAAAGAGTGATGACTGATGACATTGAACAGGGACAGTTTTGACTCGTCGGCGTGCGCGGCACACTCGCGCAACAGTTCCAGCGCCGCCACCAGCACTTCGCTCGCCGGACTGTTCAGACAGCACAGCACTTTGCACAACAACTAAACCAGTGTTATCNATATCATCGATGAAATGGTTAGCAAAAGTTGGCCCAAAGTATAAAATTATTGCGCAATGAAACAATTCGGCATGGATTACGAGGCAAAATTCCACAGGGAATTTGGCTAACTTTTCGTCACCAAATTCTTATTTTAGCAGTATAAATATGGCACACACAATCAATTAATCTCTCTTTTTTTCTCTCTCTCTTTTACTCACCGGTTTCTGGCCCCTCCCATTTCCAAATTGGCAATGGCCGTTTTGAACAATTCTTCCGCTTTCTCCGCATGACTTTGACCGATGACAGAAGGGCCAAGTTGGGCCAAAATTGTCGGGAAATGTCGTTCAACAGCCACCTGGATAGACTCTTCCGGCCGCTGGAGACAAAGCGAGATGGAATCCAGCAGATGGGCCATGTAAGTGCTGTGTAAGAGGCGTGAAATTGGAATTGATTGATTAATTGATTTTGCTGTATTTTCTTGGGTTGATTTTAGGTTAATTTCGGCATTTTCTGGGTTTCCCATCCATTTTCTCGGCTTTGTGCCCGTCAACCTGGCCCTTTGCGCCTTGGCCCCTCCCACAGTCCAACTGAGCTTCTGCAATGCCCCACACATCGTCCTCGCCGGATTTGTCCTTTTGCTCAATTCGCTTAGCAGAAATGCCACCACCTTGTCCGGCTGGAACTTGAGTACCATTTTCTGAATAGCAATTTCAGCGATTTTTTGAGAAAAGACAATTAATGGACCCTGAACACTGCGTCCAAAGTTTGATCGGCGTAGAATCGAAGTGACTGATCCCGATGGTCCAGACACTGAATTTGGGACAAATTAGGCACATCCAGACAGAAAAGTGCCAAAAACCTGGAAGAGCGCCGAAAGGGCCCGTGCCATCTCGTGCCGTTGCAACTGGAACGACGACGTGTCCCAAATGGTCAGCAACTCGCGCAGCTCATGCAGGGCGTGCCGTTGCTCTCTCTGCAGGGAAAGCGATTTCCTTCTGAAAAATTAATTTGACAGAAGGCAAAGCAAAGCGAATGGCCGGAAATGGCCAATTTGGATCAATTAAAAGGATAATCGGCACTTGTCGGGGGCTGTCGACGCTGTGGCCCCGCCGCTGCGTTCCAACAATTGAACCGCGCGACAAATCCGTTCGGAGACAACGGATCCGGCGGAATTGTTAATCATCTTCAATGGGTTCGGGATTAAAATAATTTAGAAGGATTTATTATTTTCACTTTTCATTATTGTTTTGCATTTTCCAAAAAAGTGACATTATGTATATCAAACAAGGAAAGAAGGACACGGAATGCCAAGCAAACATTGAATTTGGACTAACCAACCAAAGGAGAGAGGGAAACTCGTTGTAATGCCAAGGAAGAATAACCAATCTCCTTTAAAGGTAGAGTTTTTGCAGATTTGAAAAATTGCAATCAACATTTTCGCTAAGAAAAGGAAATTTTGCGCGAAATTTTTTCATTGAATAACCCATCAAAAAATCTGCACGCTTGCTGACGCATTTTAGCCCTGCGTTCGCCGTATAGTTGGCGATTGAAATGTAAAAAATTTCCTTCTAAAATGTCGATTTGCCATTTCCCAGAAGAGGGAGGGTAAATGAACGATCTGGATATTAACATTATTTTTGTTCGCTTAATCTTGCCACTACAGTACATATCTGAGGTGAAAAGATTAAACGGCTTGCTTTCCCCTCTCTCTCTCTTCTTTTTCTTCCTTCATCTCCTTTAACGCATTAGCATCACCTAATAAGTATAATTCATTTTAATCATTCATTTCATTTAGCTTCATATATGATCAGGATCAAATTCCATTTTTGGTTCAGTGCCATTCGCGGGTATTCTACACAATCTTCGATGATATGTTTAATGAAGTGCAAGGAGGTAATCGAGTGACTAGGATCAATGTATTATGCATCCATTCCGATCATTCATCTCGAAACTGAGGACGAGGTGGAGCCCCGGTCCGAGTCGACCAGCAAGGGAGGGACTGACAGTTGTCGGTTGCGCAACAGGCGGAAACAGTTCGTGCACACCCGGACAGGCTGCGCACTGGACGGCAACTTGACCCGCCCGTCACTGCATGCGCCGCAGAATATTTGGCCGCAATTTCTGAGAAAACGATGGAATGGCCGGAATTGGGTTGGGGTTGGATCTGGTCCCGGGTACCTGCAATGGTGCCGGCGCTGGACAACCCCGAACTGGACATGGCACAGTCTGCACTCGCTCGCCTGGCTGTCCTTCACCCACTCCGCCTCGCTCAGTGGCATCAACTCCTCCTTAAGCTCCACCATTCTCAGTTTGGACCTGAACTCGGGATCATTTCCCACTTTCGCCACCCCACCACTCACTCGGACAATGCTTCGCTGAACTCCTCCAGCGCTATCTGACAGTCCACCAGCTGTTGCTTGGTCCTACGCTGTTCTTCGCGTGCATTGAACAGTTCCTAAACCCATTCAATTGACTGATCATTTGTCTCAAATTGTCAACTGTTCCCTCTTCAACCTTTTCGGTTCTGACCAATGCCTCCACCCGGCTCTCCAACTCGACTATCCGCCTTCGCAAGGTGGAGCTCTGCTCACGCTCGCCCCCCAGCTCTTGCTCTTTACTCTTCAGCACCCTCATCATCTGCAATTCCAGGTTCATCACCATCCTCATCATCACTGTGTTCATCTTTCCTCTCCATCCTTTCGCTCTCTTTTGTCCCTCCTCCCCTCCTTCCTTCTTTCCCCTCCCTCCCCACCTCCATGTACTGCTTGGTCTTGCTCATCACTTCTTGCCGCAATCTCTCCACAATGTGTTTCGTTGACTTCTCGGCCCCTTCCTCCTCCTCCTTCCCCTCCGTTTCCTCCATTTTTGCATCCTCCCAGCTGCTTTTCAGTGCATCCAGCGAGCTGTTCAGCTCTGCCACCTCCTAATTTATTAATTAGCAATTACATAGAATGTCACAATATTTTTTGGAAAGAAAAGTTTGCATGAGGACAAGCA
>LDKF01002104.1:5602-26293 GCA_001026735.1 Rotylenchulus reniformis | reverse complement strand
CTTTTCAATTGCTATTAGGGTTGATTTTATGGTAATTAATGGTGCTGATTACGAATCTAGTAATTGTATTCCTCTGTCATAATCCGTTATGGCACCAGTTGACTGGACCCGATTTTCAGAGGGCCAATAATTTTTAGGCTTAACAAAATTTATAAAGGAGGCATTTTCAATTGCTATTAGGGTTGATTTTATGGTAATTAATGGTGCTGATTACGAATCTAGTAATTGTATTCCTCTGTCATAATCCGTTATGGCACCAGTTGACTGGACCCGATTTTCAGAGGGCCAATAATTTTTAGGCTTAACAAAATTTATAAAGGAGGCCTTTTCAATTGCTATTATGGTTGATTTTATGGTAATTAATGGTGCTGTGAGAACAAACGTGGTCGACTTTGGGGTTGGAGAACAACGCAGGATAGAGGAGAATGGGAATTCGGGAGAATCTCTGGAATTTTCCGACTTTTCGGGATAAGGATAGGAATAGGTATTTGTTTTCAAAGCTTTCCAAATATTTCAATTCCTATCAACGAAGAATTGCAAATAATATTTATTATTACAATTAAACAGAACAGGATTGGGGAAAAATTCAATTCGAGGGAAATATGAAAAAAGTGAAAAAGGATGGAATGAAAAGACAATAATCATTTTCTGGGATATTTTGGTCAAAAAGGGGGTCAAAACGCCAAATTAACATAACAACGAAATTTAAAGAGGTCAAAAAGATCCCACATCCACACCCTCTAGGAGGCGACGTCCCGGCGCCCAGAGTCAAAACGGGAAAGGGTGGAGGGGTTGGAGTAGTTCGGGGACCCGCGATTCGGCTGAGAAAGGCATGGGTGGTCGGGTGGAGTGCTGATCAGCGACGAGAAGACGGCCCCGGACGATACGACGAATGGCGAGAGGACGAACGACTTTCCCCAGGGCGTCTGCAAGACACCGCTGAGGTCCCGACTCCGCTGTGTCCGTGCCGGTCGTCCCGACGAGAGTAGTCCGATCGATCTCCCTGACGGCGGTCTGCAAGACCGACTCGCCAGTCACTGCTGCTGCTCAGGCGACGGTTTGCAAAACCGATTCGCCGATCCTCCGCATGGCGATTCCCTGATCCCAAACGGGCTCGAGTCGATGCAGAAGGGTCTGGACGGGCGCGGATGACCTGGGACCGGAGTTGTCGCTTTCCAAGGTCGTCTTCTCCGGGAAATCCAGCAACTGTGGTGAGCCAGGCGAGCATGGTCTTGGCCCCGTGGTCCGTCAAATGCCCAAATTGGTTGACCCGGAGCCCGGCGAAGCTGTTGCCGTAGCGGAAAACTTCCCCAAGGGATCTTCCGTCGTCCGTTGTATGGGCAAATTTGATGATGGAGTCTTTGAGCAAGTTGTTCAGTCGGACAACGAGTTCCGTGTGCTGCATTTTGCGGACGTGGACGTAGGGAGGTGCCGCCCAGATGATGGAGATGTGGTTGTACCGCTCGCAAATGTTGCGCTGGCGTCGAAAATGCTCTCCAATTGTCTCCAAAGTCTCGTTGTCCAGCAATGCCTTCCGACCCAGCACGATGAGCATTGACTTGACACGACTTGACAAGACGAGACGGTCGAATTGGCGGATCAACTCGGTCATGTTGTCTTCCGGCGCCAGCAAGTGGACTGTTGTCATTTCGCCGTATTTTACCAATTCCCGTGCCGTGCAGTCTCCGAGAACGATCCGAGGCTTTTCGATCAGTTGTCGGCGATGGACACACTCGGCGCGAACTGTCTCCAGGACCCATGATGCCTGCTCGAAAAATTGCTCCCAAACCGGTCGTTCAGCCTTTTGTTGTTTGGAGAAGGGCAATGCTGTCCCGTCCAGTTTGATCAAGTTGTATCCGCTGCGCTCCAACAACTGATAGGCGCGACGACAAGAGCGGATGCGGATTTCCAAAGCCTCGCGGAGCTGTTCTGTTGTTGGCACGGCATCCGACGGAATTTCATTGCCGCGGCCGATCAGGAAAAAGAAGAATTCCTGGCCCGGACTCTCCACAATCGTTGTCACCATCTGATGGGCCATTTTTGATGATTTCAGCTGCCGGATGAGGAAGGTGCTAAGCAACGCGGTGAGTGGAGTTCGCACCACTTTTGCTCCTAGTCCCGAATGCTTGTCCAGCATGGCGTCATACTCCGCCACCGTGACTGGCACACACAATTCACTATTTCGATTCCGCTATTTCCACTATCTTGTAGGGGCCAAAATGGTTCCAATTCAGCTTCTTCCACTGACTTTTCTGCTTTTCCTCGGGAAGGACCAACATCACACGGTTTCCTACCGCAAATTTCCCAATCGTGACATTTGGCCGATTATTAAATTCCATGCGATTGCCCTCTCTAGCTACATCCGCATTCTTTCTGGCATCCCCCAAAATATGGACCAAATTCTCATTAAAAGCCTGCAAATATGTATCTTGATCGACAGTATAACGGGGATCAGTATCAAAACTGCCGACTCATCCGTCGGAAAGTAGACCAAGCGTCCAAACATAACGGAAAAGGGGGAGAAGCCAGTCGCCGCTGCGGGGGTGACATTTATAGCAAAAATGACAAATGGTAATCTCAAATCCCAATCCCATTCTGAAGGCGTCGTTCTTTTTAGGGCTCTGATAATGGTCTGATTCATTCTTTCCACTAAACCATTGGCCTGGGGGTCATATCCACTAGTCGTACAGAATTTGGTTTTCAGCACCTTGGCGATACCCGCAAGCGTTGAATTCACAAATTCTTTGCCCCTATCAGAATGGATCTGCTTTGGTGCGCCAAAAATCAGGATGAAACTTTCTACGAAAGCCCGAGCGATGGTTTCCGCCGATTTATCCGGGATAGGTACCGCGGTGGTCCACTTGGAAAAATGGTCAACACAAACAAGGACGTATCGATTCCGCGCCCTGCTTCTGCCGATGTCCAAGATATCCAAACAGACAAGTTCCAGCGGTTCAGTGGTCCGAATCATCTGAATTCCTGGCTGATTTGCAGTGGGCTCGCGGGTATGAGCACAAACGCGGCAGTCCAAAGCCAATTTTGTGCAATCTCCTCGCATATTTGGCCAAAAGTATCGCTCCGAAAGTTGCAGAAATAGCTTTTTTGCGCTGAAATGTCCACCGCAAATGCCAGAATGTCGATCATCCACCAACTTCCGCCTAAATTCTGATGGAACGAGCAGCTTTAGGTCGCCTGTCCTGGGGTCGCATTTGTAGAGTAGCTTGTAGACGAGTGTGAAAAATGGTACTTGGGCCATCACACGCTGTGTTTGGCGGGGATCATCGGGAAGAATTCTGTCCGCTAGAAACGAAACCAGCTCTTTCAGCTCACTTTCGAGCGTTTTAGCCTGCCATTCCGCTCTATTCTCAAGAAATTCGCTGGTCTGATCAGCCTTTTCACCCTCACATCGCATGACGCCGAGTAGAACCTGGTCCTCTGGATTTCCTTCTGGTAGAACCACATTCGGGAAATTTCTCGACAGAACATCAGCAATTATGTTGCTCTTCCCCGGATTATACTCAACTTGCAGGATGAACCTGGACCTTAGCTCCATTATCCATTTGTCGACCCTAGCATTCCCTGTCTCCACATTGGATTTGAACATTGGAACCAATGCCCGATGGTCGGTCAAGACTCTTGTGCGGATCATGGTGATGAACTGGGCAAACTTTTTTGCGCCGAAACGAATGGCCAATGCCTCCAGCTCCGTTGGTCCATACCGTCCCTCTGCTTTACTGCATTGTCGTGACGCAAAATAGATGGGCCGCACATTATGGGCACTGTCCGGCTGACACAATACCGCCGAAATTCCAATTTTACTCGCATCTGTCATCATAATGAAGCCCCTAGTAGGATCCTCCATTGCTGCTTTGAAATCCCGGAAGGAGAGGGTGACATCCTCGGCAATTTTGGTTTTCAAAAACTCAAATGCTTCCAATTGTTCCGGACCGAGGACAAAAGTTGTGTCTTTTCTCAACAGCTGAAAGAGTGGTGCCGCAATTTTGCCGAAGGAATAAATGAATTTCCGGTAATACGTCATGAAGCCAAGGAAGGAATGGAGCTCTTTTCTCGTCTTTGGCACGGGGTAATCCAAAATTGGCCGAATCTTGTCAACATCCTTCTTGACACTCACGCGAGTAAGAACATGACCCAAAAACGGCAATTCAACAGCCACGAAATGACATTTGGCTATTTTGAGTTTCAGAGATGCCATCTTGATCCGCTCAAAGACAATGCGGAGATGAACCAGATGCTGCTCGAAGGACTCGCTCGCAACCAAAATATCGTCGATGTAGACAAAAACAAAATCGTTCAGAATTCCCTCGAAGAGCCGATTCATGAAACGCTGAAAAGTAGCCACTGCGTTCGTCATTCCGAAAGGCATGACCAAGTATTCCAAGTTGACTCTGCACGCGATGCAAGTGCTACAAATTGATCGAAACTCATCAAAGGAGTCCGTGCAAGCTCGAGAGACAATGCGACATCAGAATTGTCCAAGGCCCGGAGGAAATGTTTGATCGAATATTCATCGATCAATTCCTGTTTGAGTCCAGGATATGCACGCCGAACAACACCGGAGACACGTTCAGCAAGCTGATCAATGGTTTCTCGCGATCTTCGACTCAGCCCCGTGAACAGTTCATCGAATGCTTGGGCTTCCTTCGCATCGACATCATCGAGGACACTGATGAACTCATCTCGGATCACTTCATAGCTGAGATCTCGACGAGAAATCCGAGCCGCTGTGCGTTCAAAAGCCATCGCTGCACCCAGTGCACGCTCAGCACGTCCCTCGACTTTGGCTTGAAGGTGGCGGATCCGCTGTGCCGATTCCAGCCCTCGGTGTGGAGGTCGAACTTGCGGAAAAAGGCCCTGACCCTGTCCGACCCCTCCTTCCCTGTCAAATCGGGCAACTTGTCGAGAATCATGGTCGCTTCCAGCCGAGTGAATTCAGATCACTGAATGTTTCTCGCGGACCCTGCGGTTTGCTCGCCCCACCTCCATCTGGCATTGCAACATGTCCAGTGGGGTCAGCATGACCCAAACTCGACCCAGAATTCGACGATGAAGCCTTAGTCCCAGGTGGTGCCACAGGTGAGGTACCATACGGCGGAAATTGTGGCCAGGGATACCCGAATGGTGGGTAGTTCATCTGTGGGTAAACCATAGTGGGTGGCGGTGGCATGCCGAATGCCGGATGCGCGGGATAGGACGGGTAATTAGGACAAATACCATAAGGAGGTTGTCCGAAACTCGGTGGTCCAGGAAATTGTCCGGGGATATGAGCAAAATTCGGGTGAAATTTATGCTGGGGAATGCCACCCTGTGGCACCGTCGCTGCCGGATTCGCACGCGCAAAATTGGTACCTCCTTTTGTGTGCCGAATATCTCGCCTAGCAGTCCCTCCTCCGATCGATCCCACATCTTTCCTTCCAGAGTTATTCCTATTCCCCACATTTTGCTGTGTACCGTTTTCATTGTCCTCGAGTTCGTCCTGTTCTTTGCCCTCGTCGTGTGCCGACCCATAGCCCAACAGCTCGTCCTCGTCGAGGTCATTTTCCAGATCGATGTCCCGGTCCTGCTCGCGTTCACCCATCAGCGATTCCATGTCAGCGTCTGGAATGTTGCGAAATCTTACACGTGAAAATGACGCCCGAGCAGTTTGCTGAACACTAGGACCCATTATTAGAAAGTCCCCCCTATTAGTCGAAATGTGCTGAAAAGGCGTGGAAGTCAAAGCAAGATCATCAGCTTCCGACGAATTTTCCGGATGACTCGGCCGCATCAAAAATTCCGGTGAACCAAAGTCCGATGAGTTGACGGGATCAGGTTCCAAGGCAAAAAACTGCTCTTCTCTCTGCTCGACAACAATTTCATCACCCAAATGTCCACATTCTGTCCTTCGTCCAAAAATTGTCGGAGTTGGTGGCGGGTGAGCGGTCGATTCCTTGCCATTGACGCCCAACCAATTGAAAATTGGACTTCGCAAACTTAAAAAGTAAAGCGGGGCTGTGGTGAAGTCGGTCGATTGGCTGGTGAACCGCCAGAGGTCGATCGATTGATTGGTGACCTGCCGGCGACACGGAGTGTGTTGTGCCTTACTGCAAGTAAGAACACAAAAAGGGTGCGGGTCGAGATGAAAAATGGAAGTGGCGAGTCGACAAAATCGGGAATTCGGTGATGGATCCAAAGCTTTTAGTGCAAATTGCAAATAAGCACTAAAATTGGCAGTGAAGGAGTTGCTGTCCAGGAGAATCACCGCTTTGCGTTGTCTTCTGTTCTTAATCCCTAATTCTCCCCCTATTTGCTGCTGATTTGATGCTAAAAACAATTTCGCTGATCAGCACTCACCCTTGTCCAGAAGCGCCATGTGAGTACAAACGTGGTCGACTTTGGGGTTGGAGAACAATGCAGGATAGAGGAGAAATAAATAAGAGAATTCGGGAGAATCTCTGGAATTTTCCGACTTTTCGGGATAAGGATAAGAATAGGTATTAGCTTTCAAAGCTTTCCAAATATTTCAATTCCTATCAACGAAGAATTGCAAATAATATTTATTATTACAATTAAACAGAACAGGATTGGGGAAAAATTCAATTCGAGGGAAATATGAAAAAAGTGACAAAGGATGGAATGAAAAGACAATAATCATTTTCTGGGATATTTTGGTCAAAAAGGGGGTCAAAACGCCAAATTAACATAACAACGAAATTTAAAGAGGTCAAAAAGATCCCACAGTGCTGATTACGAATCTAGAAATTGTATTCCTCTGTCATAATCCGTTATGGCACCAGTTGAATGGACCCGATTTTCAGAGGGCCAATAATTTTTAGGCTTAACAAAATTTATAAAGGAGGCATTTTCAATGCTATTAGGGTTTATTTTATGGTAATTAATGGTGCTGATTACGAATCTAGTAATTGTATTCCTCTGTCATAATCCGTTATGGCACCAGTTGAATGGACCCGATTTTCAGAGGGCCAATAATTTTTAGGCTTAACAAAATTTATAAAGGAGGCATTTTCAATGCTATTAGGGTTGATTTTATGGTAATTAATGGTGCTGATTACGAATGAAATAATAGTATTCCGCTGTCATAATCTATTATGGCACCAGTTGAATGGACCCGATTTTCAAAGGGCCAATAATTTTTAGGCTTAACAAAATTTATAAAGTAGGATTTTTCAATTGCTCTTATGGTTGATTTTATGGTAATTAATGGTGCTGATTACGAATGAAATAATAGTATTCCTCTGTCATAATCCGTTATGGCACCAGTTGAATGGACCCGATTTTCAGAGGGCCAATAATTTTTAAGCTTAACAAAAATTTTAAAGGAGGGCCTTTTCAATTGCTATTATGGTTGATTTTATGGTAATTAATGGTGCTGATTACGAATGAAATAATAGTATTCCTCTGTCATAATCCATTATGGCACCAGTTGACTGGATCCGATTTTCAGAGGGCCAATAATTTTTAGGCTTAACAAAATTTATAAAGGAGGCCTTTTCAAATGCTATTAGGGTTGATTTTTTGGTAATTAATGGTGCTGATTACGAATGAAATAATAGTATTCCTCTGTCATAATCCGTTATATATCATCGGCCGATAACCTATATTATATTATGGAGATCCTTATTTCTCGGACCATCATTATTTTCGATCTAAATCCTTATTTTGCCATTATTCTGAACTTTTGAAAAAAATCGACAAAGACAAATTTTCTTAAAGAAAAGATCAAGAAAATAAAAAGCCAACAACATAAGACGAGGAATTTGAATTATCGTAACAAATTTAGCATTTTAGTACTAACTTATACCCTTTGACAAATTATTAAATAGAAATACTGCGGCGGACCATATTATTTTTGAGATGTCTGTTTGGCTTATGAACAAAAATGGACATAAATCAGCTCCACAGTTTCCATTTGGTATTTACAAGTTGATGTACTGGCCCCTGCTCTGTTTGGTCATCTGCTGATCCACTTTGTTCACAGCATTTGTTCAAACACACACGAGCAAAATTTGATACTTTACACTAGATTTTAATCTAAAATTTTGTCCTTTTTGCCTTTAAATACGATCGGATTCCCCTTTGATCCAATAACAAATCCATTTTCGTCCCTTTGGCTCCTCTTCCGCCCTCCCCCCCCCCAAAATGTCCCAAATGCTTTTCCTCATTTCCCCCATGCTTTTGTCCCTCTCTGAAGCTGCCTGTCCGCCTTATGGTCAATTGTCTGTTTTGGGCACAAAGCTGAAGGGTTCGAATGGCCAGGATGTTGCTCTGCACGGCATGTCCCTGTTCTGGAGTTCTAATCCTGATGGGGCAATCTTCTGGAATGCAGAGACTGTCATGGTATTATTAATTATTTTTTCAACATGTTTTAAGCAGGAACCATCGGTATTTTAGCCAATTTATTTTTAGAAACCTAATAATATAAGGGGCAAACATATAGAGAAAATTATTTGACTTTTTTAAGTTTTCGAAATCCATCAAAATTTGAAAAATTTAATTTCTTTCCAATTACTCAAAAATCTAATTTATTCGAAAAATGCAAAATTGTAAATTCGTAGATGATAATCGAGGATTATATTTATATATTGAATATGTTCCCATCATTTTGCAAATGGCGAGTTTTTGTTATTAGAATTTTATAGCCTTCTAACATTTGATCCGATCCATTATTCCTTCTAAATTGATTTTGATCTGACTTTAATCAGATCCATTTCCCTCAAATTAATTTTCATCTGATCTGATCCTTCTGTCGCAAACAGTTCATATTTGATTTGATCAAAATTATAGGCCATCAAATGTCAATGGAATTCAAATGTTGTGCGGGCGTCCATGGGAGTGGATGACGACAGTGAAGGGTACCCGAGAAACCCTGAAAGGGAGTTGGCCAAGGTGGAGACGGTGATCAAGTCTGCCATCGACCTGGGCATCTACGTGATCGTGGACTTCCATGCCAATTATGCCTACAATTACACCCAGGATGCGGTCAGTGTCGTGTAGGATAGCTCGGAATCGGGATTTTTCAAGTCGATACCGAAAAATTCCTTTCCAATTTCTAGATCGGAATTATCCCAAAATCCGAGTTCCAAGTTCCAAGATGAAAAATATTCAAAATTCTTAATAAAAAAATTCAAATATGAATGGTTGTTGTTAGTTTATACAAGGGAAAAAGAAATGATCAATTTCAACCTTTTAGATCGACTTTTTTGAGGTACGATGTCGTCTTAAAATTTTAAAAATTAATTAAAATTATTTGTAATTTTCCACCCATAAACAACTTTTCAAAAAAAAATTTTTGATTCCCAGCCGGTTATAATTTTTTAAGTCGGATTCGAAATTGTAACTTTTTTTGATACCGAATACCAATTCCGAAATTATCATGAATCCTGAGCACCATAAAACAAAAGTTTGGTTTCAGGTTACTTTCTTCACATATATCGCCAAAACCTACGGAAACTACCCGCACATTATCTACGAGTCCTTCAATCAACCACAGCGAGTGCCGTGGGACATAGTGAAGGCATACCATAAAACAGTTGTGGAAGCGATCCGGAAGATCGACCCGGACAACGTGATCATCTTGGGCACACCCAGCTGGGATCAGGACGTGGACATTGCAGCGAATAGCCCTTTGATCGGGTATAAAAACATCATGTACACCTTGCACTACTACGCAGCCACCCATAAGCAGGAGTTGCGCAACAAAACGATGGTGGCCATTAACAAAGGTCAGGGGTGGGACAAGGCCAATAATTGGGTCAGGGATAGGAAAAAACTTGCAACTGGGAAATCATGGATGGATGGAAGAACTCGGGAAAATTCAACACCAAGAGAAATGGAAAAATTCGACACCAAAAAAGGGAATATCGACAAAACGTGAATTTTGACACTATAGCAAAATTCAGAAGATTTGACCAAAAAAATCCAATATTCAGAAGCCTATATTTTTGATATATATCATGATTTTCAAAAAAAAATTTTAATCATGTGGTAGAAACGCAAAATTTGGAATCTCGAACCAGCAAATTAAAAAATCGCCATATTTAAAAAATGTGATTTGATGTCGAATTTTCTGTCCAAAATCATGGAAAACCAATCTATCATATGTTAAGGTTTGGCAATTTTCGCCACGGAGTTTGGTACGGTGACTGCCGAAGGAAAGGGTGACATGAACGTGACCGAAACAAAGATCTGGTGGGATTTCCTCGACGGTCTGAACATCTCATTCCTCTATTGGGCCATGACTTCCAAGGATGACATAAATCAGAAGAGAGCCGCATTGACGCTCAGATCGGGTCCGACCCAGGTCGGAGACCCCGCCCACTGGAGTGAATCCGGCAAACTGGTCAACGCAAGACTGCAGACATACAATAACGGTGGGTTTGTTAATGGGTTTCAATAACTTTAATGTCGACCGATTTTCTGCACGGCTATTCAATTATTGCTTTCCTTAGGCGTCAACTGTTCCGGCTCAACTTCTGGTGGCGGCGGTGGCGCGATTACTTCGGGAGGTTCGGGGTCGGGCCTGGTGGTGAACGTATCACTGCAAGCGGACATCACATTGAACGGAGGAGAAACAGCGAGCTGCTAGAACGTGATGAAGAAAGATGAGCAAGAAATAGGAACAGGAAGAAAAGCAGAAGAAGAAGAAGGAAGAAAGATGATCAATTTTGACGAGTTATTATTCGGAATTGATGATATAGATTACTTATAAGACGAAAAATTGTGTTTTTAATCATAAAGTTGAATGTAAGGATCCTTAGAGTGATAAGGGTGGGAGAGGGAGAGAGATATCCACACTACATGTAATTTTGGTCAGGAAAGAAGTTTTAACTTCCGAACTTCAAGGGAAATTATATTAATGGAGGAAGAACTCAAGAAGAAGGGAAAACTCCCCAATAGAAGTAATTAAAGGCATTTTTAGTAAAAGAAAATAAATCAATTGTATTTTGGATCGTGGAAAGGAAGTTGAAAGGCAATTTGCGGAATAACTCCCAAAACATACTTTTATATTCTGAAGAAACCCACCAAGTTTGTTGTATAAATATGTAAATCCCTTACGATCTTTGGCATACATTTATTGTGCTTTTGAAAATCCCTATAAAGCACCCTTACTTGGGATGGTATGTCCTCCGTCCACCAATTATTAGTAATAACAGCGAAGAAAGGAATTGTTTCAATAGGAGAAATGGCAACTTTTTTGTTTTATTCAAGGAAAAGCAAAGACAAAGGAATTAAAGTGATGAGTGGAAGAATAATTAATCATTGTGATTACATTACATTACATTACTCAATACTTCAATGAATTTTTCCCCTAATTTTTATATATTTAAAAGTCAAAAATATTAAATAAAAATCAAAATTATTAAATATATGGCTCTTAAGAGATAAGCCTTAAAATTGGATTTGTTGATTTCAGTTGATTTGGTCATGTTTTTGCAATTTCCATTTTTTGCAATTTCAATTTTTTGCCACCCCTTGATCTCTAAAAGAGCCCATCTGATAAATTATAGCAATAACATGTCATTTTCTATTCTGGGAAGGATTTCATCCGAAGGGTGGTAAATGTGCATACAACAAATGCAAATACAAAACCATGTTCTTTATCCACCCTTCACTTATGCACCATTATTGGGCCAAATGACTCATTGACAATTTTGTAGAATAATTCATAATTGGGATCTTAAAGTTTTGTTGTTCAAAAATTTTAAGAAATTAAGAAAATTACATCGAAAAATTAGAAAAAATATATGAGAAAAATAGAAAGAAGGAATATATTGAGCTCGTTTCTTCCAAAACTACCATAATAAGCGTTTCTTCAGAAGCGCCAAAATATGGCCAAACAACTTAAATTTTTTTTGTTAAAATTGCTAGGCCATATCTTAAAAATATGCAGAAAATTATGCACGATTTTTTGACCTTCTAGTTTTTCAAAATTCCATGCAAATTTTAAAATTTACCCCTAGAAACAATTTTTTAATTATGAAATTTCAAAAGTTTCATACTCAAAAAATAAAAACAAAATTTCGGAAATTTTCTGTTTATTTTTTTTGGAGAAATGACTGGGTCACATTCTTTTGATTATTACTTAAAGTGCTTTTAATGAATTTGAGTAAAACACACAAAATAATGTCTTTGCACGTGTGATTCACACCTAGATAATCCTCGGCTTTTCGAATTTATCCCTGGCTTATGACCAGCAGTTACATCTTCGTTCCCGAAACGGGAGTAGTCAGTCATCTTCGAAAACATCCCCCGGGGATTATTGGCATTAATGCCATATTTTGGACTTGTTTTTGATACATTTTCCAGGGATTCCAACGGACTTTGGTCAGTTTTCCGCTTTTCTTTATAAAAAGCATATGAATTGCCCATATCATTTTGCCCATTTGAAGGGTTTCCCTAATTTCTTTGATTAATAACACCTTTTTGCCCCATTTCCATTGTACAGTATGATGAGAACGATGATGTTAGGGCGCCATAATGATGGTAAAAATGATGTATAGAATGGTGGGGTGGATTAATTATAGAACAAAATGGAACTTTCTGGGAAATAATTCCACTTTTTCAATAAGACAGAGAAGCCTCAAAAAATTTCTTTTAGAAGTTCAAGAGAGGAAATATTGCCTTTTCATATAAATTTATAATACAATAATAAAAAATAATAAAGTCTACTTTTTTCGAACCATAGAGAATGGACAAGACTCAACACGAACTTACTTTTGTCAACGCTGTTTGAACCATGGACTTCGACAACCGAGGTAGATAAAGGGTATTTTACTTATTGTACTACTGCCTTTACTGTAATGTTTAAATTAGACGCAATCATAAGACTGAATGCCGCTTCTCTAGCTGTCCGTGCCCAAAATGCACTTTGGTGATCAAAAGGTGAAAAGTTTGGAGCTTATCGGGATAATAATTTTTTATTTTGTTTAAACCTAATAACAACCTAAGAACAGTTAGATCTATCTACTAAGAACAGTAGATAGATCTAAAGATGTATTGTCTTATTATTTTGAGATCATAAAATAATAAAATGCTCCAAAGTTTAAAGTTCTTGTTTTTCAGAAGGGAGCTGAACCGGGAGCTGAACTCGCTGTGCCAACAGCAACAGGTGAAACATTATATTTGCGCAAATATAAATTTGCAATAAACTGACCATTAATCATTAGTCCCCAATGTCTCAGCTTCTAATAAGGTATGAATACTCCAAATTTACACTAGAATCGAAACCTCACCGGAGTTAGACAGTAATTTTTCAAATTGAAATACAACTTTTGAATTATGATATTGTATGTATGGGGAAAGGTAGCGTAGCAATTAGGAATAATCTAATATAGGCAAAATTGAAATACTTTCGATTCAGAACACTGGCCTTTCGAGTTTACCAAATCTACTCTTATACTTAGAGTTAGAACCAAATTATAATATTTTATTAGCTTTTTTAAAAATAATATTTTTATAATATTTTTTAGAATTCTTTTTTTGCGATTTTCTCACCTGATTAGAGATTTCAGTATTTTGAAACCCGGATTTTCTCCAAAAATTCCGTATTTTTTGTTCTTCCAAATACCCAACACTCCAGCAGGGATCTCCTGCTTCTACTTTATGTTTTGGGCCTTCTTCCCCAAAATAACTGCATTTCTCTCCCTATTTTCCCAATGTTTATGTTATTTTATGTACAAGCTTACTTATTTTGCTTATCATCATTGGACAGGTGAATAATCCCTCCTTCGATGATTACGGTATGATGGAGGAGCAAAATGCGGCCATGGTAAATGTTTCGCGGGCACACTCACCGGTGTCACTAATGAAAGGAGGTGGGTGAATGGCACAGAAGGGTAAATTGTAAATAGAACTCTGTTCTTTGCAATTCTCACTATAAATAGTTGCCAAAGACCTTTAGGCCATATTTTCCTAATTTCTACTAATATTTTCATCATAGTTATTTGGTTTGAAGGGAAAATTTAAAACTAAGCTACGACGAAAATTTTTTTGAATCATAATGCGAATCAAAAATTCAGTTTTCTTAACCAAAAGCTCAAAAAGCAGTTTTCCCAAGATAAGTGAAGATGATTACATTTCAACTTGAGCATTTAAATAACCACGAAGCAAATGTCATATTTCCTCCAATTAACAAATTTGAACAACCTTGGTAATTGCAAAAATGCAATTCAAGAATTGAAATAATTGTAATCATAAATTATTTCCAATCGGGCATATACTATTATATGCACTAGAAATTGTCAGGAATTAAAGAAAAAATGCCAAAAAAGCAAAAAGTCAACCTAGGTTGAAGTCCTAAAAATATGAATTTGTTGCCAATACATCCTTAAACCATAATGATTAGAAAATAAATACAGTAAATCTTTCAATCTTTTGATAAATTACAAGCTGCAAATCCGCAAAAGTTCACAATCTGCCGTCCTTAATTAATTCTTAATTTTAGCACCCCTTTTCGGCCTTTTATGGGATGGAATTGTAGGATTTCCCAGCGGATCCGCTAATAGCCTTGACATTTCTGGCCAATATTAAATCTCTCCCACACAATTGGAAAGTTTATGTACAGATTTAAGTTTATGGGGAGGGGGAGGTGTTTCCCAATTCAGCAGAACCATATTCCCTCCTTTAAGGGCTTCTTCCCGTTCGCAAATATAATAGAGAAGATAAGGTCAATTCATTCATCAGTCTTGAATAAACGACAATTAGTTAACAAATAATCTGATGAGCATAAATCTTCACACTATGCTGATTCTACAACCTTTAATAGAAAAAAAGTAATGGCCCTAAAATTCTACCATTTGKTATAATTCATATGCCTAATACAAAGAAGGATAACTTGATCAGAAAAAATTTCACAGGAGACCTCGAATTTTCAATAAGCATCGATATTTCGAAATAAAAATTCACATCCTATTAATTTTTCAGACATTTATAAAGAATTAAACTGAATTGACATCTGAGGATTCTTTTAGCGGTAAAACAAAATCAATCAAAAATAGCGATTGGAAAGATGCTAATGCGTTAAAAAATGCCAAATTGTCAAGCTTGAACTAATGTTTTTTTTTAAATCAACCTATAACGAAGGCAATACATAATTTTAAGATAATCTTTTTAAATCTTTTAATTTTCCATGAAATTTTTGATTTAAAAAAATTATGTATTGCGCATTAGGCGATGTTTTTATCAAATATATGTAAACTCCAAGATTAATAATTGTTTTAATAATTTTCCCAAAATACAGACTAATATACAATGATTAATGCTCTAAATTTGTCCTTAAATACAGTTAAATTTACCAATAAATACGATCCAAAGTTCAGCTCTTCAGCACAAACAAAAAGTTGACTAAACTCCCGTTAATCTAATAATTTTACTACAATTTCAGGGCGCATCCCGAATTGCCAAAAGTGTGGACAACATGGGGTGCAAGTGCGCTTGAAAGGGCATAAAAAGCACTGTCCTTACAAGGATTGTGAATGTGTAAAGGTAAATAAAGAGAATTACTTTTATTCAATTACTTTAGAACATGAGTAACCTTTGGATAACTGTAATTTTACAATTACGAATAATATGTGTTGCTTGTATGTTTTTTGACCCTGAAATAAGAAATAACAAACGCATCTGAAACGAAAAACATGTTACTAAATACCAACAACGAAACGCGGGAAAGTGCGGAATTCGGTCTTTCGTTAGTCCGCTGCTCTATAATCTCTTTTTCTCTGCCACATAAAGCAAGGCTGATATACTAACTTGCTTTTCGCTTCAAAGGCTTTTATACGGTACTTCCTCGGCCGGCTACAGGGTCAAAAAATCATTCTACTGTATATGTGTAGCTTATGTATATCTTATATTTACTTATAATTTTTGTAATTTTTAAAAAGGTTAGAAAAAATATTTTAAGGTTAGAAAAAATAAAGCAGAATTTTTTTTTTGCATTAATGGCCCGAAAACACATGGGCTTTGAATTTAAATTCCAAATAGGTAACCTCGGAGTTTCCGGAGCTGATTCCCGTCAAAATACAGTGCTGTGGGTAAATGGGTAATTATCTAGTCCAACAAGAGGAAGAATGGCTTCGAAACCTTTTTTGGTATCGGATTCAACCTTTTTCAGCACCAAAACAAACTCTCTCCATGAGACTATTTTACATGAATTTTTGTGCGATTTTTTTCTGAAAAATTTGGCTAAACTGCAAAGTAAAACTGTCAAAAACTGATCTAATGAAAATATCTGATTTTGATTGTTTGTAGTTAGGAAATTTTGTTTGGAAATAATATTTAAAATTATCCTGAATGCGGACATTTTTAGCAATAACTGAAGCTCTAATAAAGGATTATTACAAAGATGTTACATATTCCAGTGTTATGTGATCAGCGAGCGCCAGAAGTTGATGGCGTGTCAGATCAAAATTCGACGCCGTCAGCGCAAGGAGTTGAAGCAGAACAATATTATGCCAAATCGGACTTCGAATATCACATCAACTGAAAGGAAAATGGGGCCAACTCAAAAAGCGCAGGAATTGCCGAGTTTCAACCAAATCTGTAGGGGTTTCATATCATCAAAATTGGGGAGCTATTTTTTCTTCAAAAAGTCATTCATCATTTGGGCCATATAACCCAAAATTGACCTTTGCATCCGAAATAGTAAAATTAATGTTCTATAAACTAAAATCTCAATAAATTGTAGCTCAATACACCACCATAAACATTTTTTGAAAAATTCTTAATTCTTTTGGTCTAGGCCTGAACGAATCGAAAAATAAGCTCGGAATCAGCTAATTTTGTGGAAAAATAATTCTTTTATTTTAATTTGGATGATCTATTCTATGCTGTTTAAGCTCTAATCGAGTTTGAGAGTTGGGGATCTTTCATAGATGTTTGTTTGATTTCTCTATTCAGACAACCAATTGCTGACAAATGCTCTGCTCCAAACTATTTGCACTGCAAATGCCCAGCAAAATCAACAACCGCAGCAACAATCCTGCTGCATGGCAAATTTTGACATGCTGCTAAGCTTGCCTTCCCTGCCGATCACTGATCAGAGTAGCAAGATGATCCGATCAATTCAGGCATCGATGGTCCCCTATAAAGCCAATGCATAAATCCTAATTTTCTTCCCAAAAAGTGATAATTATCAATTTATTTGATGTAAGCAGTCAGCTGCTTATCATGTCATATGAAAATTTGGGGTTTTATCATCTGCTGATCATTCCAAAATAACCCCTCCCCACTACCTTATTTGAAAATAAATATTATCGTTTAGATTATTACATATGTCTATTGATGGCGTAATTATGCAATTTAAATTAGCAAATACACGCATAAATATGCAGAAAAAAGCCGAAATATGTAAACGAAAATGGTAACAATAGTTTATGCAGTAAATAATTATATTTAAATTTGAAAACCAATTTATGAATAAACAATTAGTTCAATTTCTTTAAAAGTTGGGGAAATTTGGAAACCGGCTTTTGAATACCTCCATATGAGCACTGCTTTTTGAATAATGACCATTGAATTGCACAGATAAATTTTTTTTATTATTTTTGGAAGTTTCAAAATTTAAACTTGTTTTTGCAAAGGTTTGTGCTTAAAGAAGGCATAAAAATATCTCATTATGAATATGCACCAAATTATATAAGAAAATTCCAAATATGCAGAAAAAATGCAAATTATTTGATGTTATTATTTTTAAGTGAAATAAATTACGAAGAATTTCCCGTTCCATGAATATTTTTATCATCAATAAGACTGCTGATTGATTGACGAGTGGAGGAGTGTTCCGAGCACTCTTTGCTTGTTTACTTGATCAAGATCACTTGTGCACCCCCCAACCCTAATATTTGCCCACCATTTTTCGGGTATGTCACACACAAAATTTTGTTGTTTTGTTCATTTTATTTTCTTCCACCGATCAGCACCCATCTCCGTTCGTTTGTTCCTTCTCTCCACATCAAATCACATCAACATCACAGATCACATCATATCCATACACCAATTTTCTCGCCATCTCCCTATAAAATATAATCGATGAGTCGACGATGGTCGTTGTTTGTGGTGTGGTGGTGGTATACGAGGTGGTCATATTATGAGGGATTGAGGGGATTGATGTGATGTGAGGGTGGTGAGAGGAAGGGACGAGGGTTGGTGGCGATCCTCCAAACAATCCGCAGGAAAGATCCCTAATGGGCCCGACCATCTTTGCTCATCCCATTTTCTTCCTCCTTCTATTCCTTGTCCCATCCAATCTCCATCCTCACTCTTTACAATACGTCCTGGCCAACTTTTTTGGAAAAATGAAAACATTTGGGTCAAAATGAACGATTTAAACCTCTGACCCCCCGCCCAACCCTCCTGCTGGTCAGTGGTTATTTGGCTTTCATCTCATCTTCATATCCTCCTCTTCCTGCATTCTTCTTCATCATCCTCATTCCTCTTTATCCTCTTCTTCACCCTCCTCTTCCCTTTACTCTTCCTTCCCCCCCCCCCCCAAGGGTTGTTGTTTACACCAAATTTGCCCCAAGCTCTGCTGTGCTCTGCCTCTGCTCACATCACATCAACCCACCAACCATTCGTCCTCCGTCCTTTCCCTGCCCGACCTCCCATTTTCATTCAATGCCCCTCCACAGTGCTCATCGACCTTTATTTTCTCCTCTCACCACCCTCACATCTAACCTTCACCAATTGTATATGCCTTTTATTGTACAGTCAATACCTCGTCCATATGCATATCAGAATCTTGATTGTGAGAACAGATTATTCCTGGATTCAGGATTTCTGAAAATGTTGATCCAGGGTTTTAAACTCAAAATCCAAGTCCATATCCAGCCCAGGGTACTGATCTAGATCTGTACATGATCTTTTCTAAGCATACAATCAATCGCGGTAATGGGTTAATTCCGATTTTCTCCATTAATAAATGAAAAGCTTATTGTCTTATTTCCCGCTGCATTCAGGGTGGCGATCTCCAAACCACTAAAATGCGGCATTTGCCTTTTTTTGACCCAAAAAATGCGGCAATTCTGATGAAAAATGCGGCAAAAAATGCGGCATTTTTTAAAACCTTTTAAAAACAACATAAAATTATTAAAAATGTTTATTCTGCATATTTCTCGCAACTTTGCATCTTGTCCAGCAATTGTTGATTGGAAATAAAAGAGATCGTGTAAGAGTAATCTTTGGCGGTGATGTACGTGATGTACACTCTACAGTTCACCTTCTCTTGGGGGGGGGGGTTGGCGGCGGTCCCAATAGGGGCCGCCGGAGAAAAATTTTGAGAATTTTTGGCCATTTTCATAAGAAAATTGACCGTTTTTGAGGCGAATTTATATAAAGTATCCATATATAAAGTGAGGGTGTTGGCGGTCCCGATAGGGGCCGCCGGAGAAAATTTTTGAAAATTCAGGCTCTTTTTCTTAAGAAAATTGAGAATTTTTTTGCTTAAGAAAAGAACGCTTTTATGAGGAAATTTCAATGTATCGGCGGCCCCGATAGGGGCCGCCGGAGAAAAATTTTGAGTTTTGAGGTTCCTTTCTTAAGAAAACTGGTCATTTTTTGATTAAATTTACAAAAATCCAAAAATGCGGCAAAATGCGGCAATGGACAAAAATGCGGAAAAAATGCGGCAGAGAGAGCAAAAATGCGGCAAATGCCGCATAAATGCGGCTATATCGCCACCCTGGCCGCATTATTTATGTGTTTATATATTTTTTGTTATGTCATTTTCTCTTCCATTCTAATTATATTCTCTTAATTTTCAGAATTATACCAACATGAATGCCACTATTTCACAATTTTTAACTGAGGCACTGATTCTCGCTTCCCCGGCAATCTTTTTGTTGGTCCTTCTGCTTATGGTAAGTCCACTTAATTTACAGTTAGCCGTTGATTTTATATTTAAGCTCATGAGAGCTTTAAAAAATTCAATGAATTTATAAAAGTAAAGCGAAACTGAGCTCCTTTATTTATTTTGATTCTCTTTTCACAGATGCTATGTCAGTTCCTGAAAAAGTGCGTAAATGGGCGTTTCTTGAAAAAGTGCAAATTATAAATAAAGTTCAAGTTAACATACTAATAGCTGTTTTGGAAAAACAGCTATTAGTACTTAGGGTGTAAACTAAGTTCGCGACCCTCCTCACCAATTGCGCAAAAATATTTTTTATAAAATCAAAATAATAAAATAAATTCCGCCCAATATCCATCATTATTATCGATAGTATATTACGATTTTTTGTGCAAGAAATCAATCCCATTAGTCAAACATTTAAAGAGTTTTTGGGCCGAATACAATAAGAGGTCATTTTTGACATGGTCAGTTTGGGATAATTTTTCCACAACAATAAAAAGGGCTAGAGAACCAATTCAAATAGTAATCTGGTAGAGCACAGTTTAAAGAATATTCTGCTGGATAAAAATGAACTTCCTAGCCAATCTGTTAATTTATTCCCAGGGGCTTTTTTGAACACCCGGTTTTGGGCCTATCATCCTAAAAATTAATCCCAGGGAAAAATTTTAAGAATAAGTTAGCAAAAATGAAATTTGGAAGTATTTTACCTAATTTGGCCTAATTGTATAGAATGATAATGATTTGAGCCTTCGAAAAAGCCCTAAAGCTGAGATTCTCATTTTTGCCCCCAGAAAATGCCCAATTTTAGAGGTTTTTGACGACCTTATTTTTGA
>LDKF01002103.1:8004-26415 GCA_001026735.1 Rotylenchulus reniformis | reverse complement strand
GTTCCTCGTCCAAGCTTCGAGTGGGTTTGAAAAATGGACCCTCTCTAGAATATGAATGCCTCTCTTCCGAATAGGTTTGGAAAAATAATGGTTATTTATCCAGATTGGTTCCGCTGTGGAAGGACAGCTTTAGTTTTAACCAAATTTGGGTTCAAAATATGTTTATCGTCAAGGGTGCCAAACATGATGGCATATTTTATTTTTCAAATGGAATTTTAGACCAAATGTTGAAAAGCCGAAACACAATTTCAAATTATCTTTTATCAAACTTTTGGTCTAAAAAGTCGTAATTTCGAAAAAATGAATAGATCGTGTTCAGTAACCTAAAAACATCAGGAATAGCACAGAAATTTAAAAAATAAAAATAAATTTTGGAAAAGTCAATCCTCACAGCGGACCCAAGTTGTATAAATACCAAATAATTTTTTAGGTCTTAATTAATTTAATTTCCAAATAATGTTTTTTGGGTCTTAAATAATTTAATTTCCACGTAACACAAAGACCTTCATAATCTTTTTGCCTGAACAAATTGTTTGCTTGTTGTTTCAGCGTGTCAAAGGATAATTGTTCGGCCTTGAACCAACACAGAGCATTTGCCCTGGCCAGTAAGTCGCGGTCAGTTTGCTGCACGAAAATCACATCAGACACCGAATCCACACGAATCATCGCATTGTCCACGCCCATGGAACTATATTTGAGGTAAGGCTCTTTGACCAGCATGATGGTGCCCAATTTGAGCCAGCTGCAATTGTTCAGATCAGAATTGAAGTTGTACAGGCAGAGCCCTAAAATTGGGTATTCATACATACAGTGAGTGATCGTATCAGAGCTGGATATCGTATCGGACGCATATAGTTATCGCTTTTGACCAATATCCCATACACCCCTAAGAATAGTCGACTTAAAAATATGTTTTTTTCAAAAAATCTAAGTTTTTAGGAAAATTTTAAGTTATATTAATGAAAATTTCTTAAATAATTAAATCTTTTCTCATCAAAAATCATTTAAAAAATTTAAGAGAGCGGCATTAATTTAAAAATTTTTCCAGCGGCCTCTATCAGGACCTTACCCCCCAAAATACTTACATACATGATAAATATAAAAATGCCATATAAAATATATGATTTGAGTTTCCGACCCTATGAGTACTTTTTAAAATCTATCTTAAGGAAATTTTTATGGAAATCTAACTTGTAAGACATGAAATTTTTGTAAAATCGAAGTCCATAATTATTTTTGGATTAGTGTTGCGTATTTTAGAAGAGATTACTAACAAAGCATGCAGAAATTTTATTATTGCTGCTGGTGATTTACAACGCATAACAGTATCTGTTTAGAGAAAAATGAAAATGTTCAATTTTTTGCGTTTTTAGCAGGTTTGGTATTTGGTTAAACTTATAAGACTGTCCGTTAACCGGGGATCAGTGGAGACCAAACCGAAAACTACGGGTACCGGTTTTAACCGGTCGAGGGCATGCCTAGTCTTTACCTTCAACCTCTCCGTCCACATCCTCAACGAGCACTTCAGTTCCAACGATGACTATTGGTTCTGTGAGCACTCGACAAAGCAAATAAGTGCCACAATGGACCATTGGCACTTTCATTGCGCTCAATTTGATCGGAGCCAAATCAAACAATGGTTTCATGCAACAGTGCGCCTTTCCTTTAAAGGTTAAACTGAACGGTGCTATTCATTTCCTCAAAATCGGCAAACCGGTCCTTTTTGATTTAAAAATGGTAGTTTCTTCTAATGCTATAATTTGTTTAAAATCCCGCAAAAAATGAGAAATTTTTTCGAAGACAATTTGTTAGGTAATCCCCAAATTTAATAGCGGCGGCGGAAGAAAATTTAAAAATTTTGGCCTTTTCATAGGAAAGAGTTCACTTTTTTGCAAAAAAAAATATATATCATAGATTTTTTCGAAAATCTTTAATAATTTGCAATTTTTTAAATTTATGAAAAGGCCAATTTAGTTGAAAAATAATTGCCAAAGACCCAATATTTTGTCGATGGAGCCACCCACCCATGGTACTTACCAGTGATTATCGTGTTTTTGTAGTTTTTTATTCCAAATCCCTTGGCTTTCTGCTCCGCCACTCGATATTCAAAGCAATGCAATAATGAAGCACGATCCTTGAATGGTCGGGCACGCGGTAGTCTGTTATTGTTCCGCTCAGATTGTTTGGCCACTTCCATTTGCTTCAAAAGTTCGTTGTTATCCATCATTTTCTATCAATTTTATTTTAATCTGTAAAGTCATTACATATTATTTTCAAAGATGTAGATATAAAATGCAATATAAACATCATCTAATCTAAAAGGACATTATTTTAGAGAATTTACCGTATATAAACATAAATTATCAATTTATAAAAACTGCTCACTCAGAGATGTAAGACTAGAAAAGTGAAAGAAAAATAAAAAATCTGTTATAAATAAAAATTAAAAAGCTACAGAGAATTTTAAATATTTCAAAAAAAATTGAAACTGACTAATGTAAGTGAAAGACAGAGAAAAAATGGATTAAGTAATTAATAATTTGAATTTAAATAAAGTAAATGATTTTATTTAGTAATCTTTGAAAAAATAAGGCTAAAATAAGGAGTTCATGGTGTAGTAGGAATCTGGGATTTTTGTGTAAATTTTTTGTTTTTCTTTTCGGACAGTTTTTTTCGAAAAACTGGTTTTTTTTGCTGCACGAAATGTGGAGGCGTCAGAAATCCATCGATTACCAATGTATCTACTTTGCTTTTCACTACACCCATAGGATAGAGATGAGATGAAGATGAATGCATTAGTCATTCCAATATTTTAACTGATTTTTTGAATCAAGGCCCATAAAATTGTGTAAATTATTCCTGAAAATCGCCTCAGAAAATTATGCAAAGGCCTGTGAAAATTCCGTAAAAAGCAAGGGCTGTGAAAATGAAAATTCTAAGAGCTTAGAAATGATCCGGAGGTTTTAACATGTGCTAAGTTCGATTCTGATGTCAGAGTTATAATACGAGCTCAGCAAATGTATGATTTTGTGTTCTTATCACCTTTTACACTGTATAGCATTGTCAAAAAGAAAAAATGTAAATGCATTAGTCATTCCAATAGTTGGACTGATTTTTCCTCAAATGGTTTACTGTATGTACGACATTTGCGGCTCTGGCTATAATCCAGATCAAATGCAACCATAAGAATCGAGATTGATGTCAAAAATAGAGCAAAGTAACAAAATGAGCCTAAGAATGTTCAAATCGGAACATAATAAAACGGGATTATGACCTTAAGAGAGGGGGAAGAAGGAATTGGTTCAATTAAAAAAGAGGTTTCCTGGCAGTTATGTTTGCGACTTATTAGCAAACTGATCTGTTTTGGCCTCAAAATTTAATGATTTGGGATTCACCCAAAAAGGGAGAACTTTGTCTCAATTAATTCTTTTGCTTTTACAGAAATTGATCACCGGGGAAAAAGGAAGCAAATTTTCTCAGGAACGCTAGGTAAAGATTGAAAAAAAAACGAATGAATCATCGGGGGAGGAAAAGCGATAAATGTTGATCCGTTTGAGTGGAAATGGAAGGGGGGAATGTCTTGGACGGTGCAAGGGCATTGAAAAAAGGTCAAATGGAAAAAGGTTTTGACCTTTTTTCAATGCCCCCTAGCACCGTAAAGTTTACAGGCTAAAAGTAAACAAAAAATTATACTCTATCAAAAAATCATAAAAAACAAACAAAAAAAAAACTATGCTAATAGTTTCATGCGGCTATTCTGACATCAGATTAAAAATCTATGTATTTAATAATCCCCAAAAGTACCTTTACGACCAAATTTTTAGGCTTTGTCTGACCAAAAATGGGTAAAGATCTTCTACAGATACGACAAATCAGGTTTTGCCATATCTACAATGTGCGGCAAAATAGAAAACAGGATGAAAAATCGGAGGAAAAACATTATTCTGCAAATTTAATCAGCAATTGGTCAAAAAGGTTAAATTTCAAGGCTTCATTTTTAAAAAATTCATAAATTATCTCAAATTATTTATTTCATAATCTATCCTTTTTAATTGGGTCATTTTGATAGGTCTTCTATTTCCTGAAAAGCATCATAATCATTTCTTTAATTGATCTAAATGGAAAATATGAACAATTTCAGATATTTATATTTTTAATAATTTTTTAAATTATTTAATTAAATAAGGAGAAGTAAGTTTTTAATTTTATTATACATTTAGTTAATAAATAATTTTTTATTTAGTATTTTTTGTTTAGTATTTCTCATTTTTATTTAGTTTTTTTTCATTATTAAATAATTTGGCAAAGTGAAAAATAAAAATTACCATCAGCGACAGATTGAGTTATTGGAATTGATGTTGTCGTTGAAATTTTCATGTGGCATGCTATAAAAATGGAATTATTTAGATGTTATATCAAAAAACTTATTAAACTCGCTGGCCCTTAACTGATACAAATTTAAATTTTTTTCTCGAATTATCCCGAAAAAATATTTCGAAAATTTCAAAAATTTTAAGGGATATTCTTTAAAAAGGCCAGGGATTTTATGAATTTTCTGCATGCTTATAGTGCATAAATTAATGTTTCTTGTGAAATAAAATATTTAATTGTAAAAAATAACATTTTATAATCAAAGTTAATATTAAAGTTCACATTTGATACTAGATTCGCAAAGGTAAATAAAAAAAACTTAAATAAATTTTAAGTCGACCTTGATGGGTTGACAATTCCAAAATTTGGCACACAATAGTGCAACGGAAGGTCAATTACCTTAGGTTGACTTATAAAAGGCAAAGTTACCGTGAATCTCCTACTTCTGTAACAAAAAGTAATTGGGCGATCACACAGGGTGTGTCCAATTTCATGTGAAAAATTAAAATTTTGCTGATTTGTGAAATCATTGTAATATTTAGTTGTTTGTTAATGTTAAAAATTTGACAAATTAATTTTGAATCAGTTTACAGTTTAAAATTGATTGTGAATATTTTGCTATGAATTTTGGACACAACCTATGTGATCGCCCCAGGATTCTTTACTACAAAAGGCGAATGATGCCCGGCACATTCACCTTTTATAGGTAAAGTTAAGGTACTTTGAACTTTCCATTGCACTTACTTGTGCCAAATTTTGGAACTGTTGACCCAAAAGGGTTGACTTAAATTTGCTGAGTTGTGACACCTTTTGAATATTGGTCGTTTTAAAAATTGTCCAAAATCAATTTTCTGTACTTGCGTCACTATTCCTTTTTTCATTTTTTACAACTTTAATTCAATTTTTTTAAATTTTTATGTTAAGGACGGCTAAAAATTATTAAGGACGGCTAAAGGTTTTAAGGACGGTTAAAAGTTTTAAGAACGGCTAAAAATTTTAAGGACGGTTAAAATATTTAAGGACGGCTAAACTGCAATTGAGCAAGTTGTATGGAACCTATAATTTTTGAATATTTGAACGTTTTGTTGAAAAAATTACAACTCGTCGAAAAATTACGCAATGATTTTTTTGGGATGTTTATTTAATAATTTAAAATTAATTTCCACATGCCTGAAGTGGATACAAAAATTATTAGGATTAAAATGAAAAGAAAAATATAATCAATTTTTGTTCAATTATATAATAATCTATTTCATCTATAAAATTTTTACTACTCCTCTTGCAGTTTTTTGGTAATTTCAATGATTCCGTATATTGATTATTTTGTATTTCGGATCATACATAATAAGAACAAAATTATTACAATTAACTGACGAGATTAATTAATTACGATATCATTAACTGACGAATTCACTTACTGACGAGATTATAGCGTACCATTCATTCTAACATCGCATTACTTATGAATAAATGTAATTATTTATAAATTTTTGTCAACAATTGTAGTGAATTTTTTTAAAAACAATGGAAGTACAGATATTAGGAGCTAAAACAAGGAATGTTTATATATGAGTTGTTAAAATCGCCAGGCTTATTTAATTATTTCATTCCAATATTACTATTTCATAGAAATATTAATAATTTTTTATTTTATAATTTGACACACTCATTAGTAAGGCTCAACAATTTGCTTTTGAGTTTTGAGTTTTACGTTCTGGAAACCCAAAACTTTGTCTCCTTCCAGAATAATTGGAAGATTAGATATTTTAAATTGTAATAAATATTTAAATTTTAAGATAATAGGTCAAGGTCTAGTTTTTATGTTTCTGGAAAGTCTATAAGTACTAGATTTTTTCGGCAATACAGAAAAACCAAAAAAATAAAAGAGAAACTTTTATAAATCTTATACGATCATGGATTATTCCAAACATGAAATGTCAGTGATGCATTACATCAAAATGGACATCAGAATCGGATTCAGCGTCAAAAATTAAATATGACTTTAAAAAAATTGAAAAAGAGAGCTGCAAACTAAAATATTACCGACAAATCTTCTTAAATACAAATCAACAAGTTGCAAAAAAAAAGAAAATAAACCTCATAAACTAAAAAAGATATTCACTTTAATAAAGCTACTGGTAAATCTTGAATATAAGTCGATATTGCTGATATCCGATAATAAAAAATTATTCCATGATAATTCTTATTATAACTTTTTAAGCTATTAAAAACAAAATTATAATATTTTTGTTGAATTGAATTCGAAATTATGAGAAATATTTAAGCGAAAATTATCGTCCCTTTATATTTTCTGACAAAAATTTAAATCTTTTTAGACATCCGTAAAAAAATTATATACAAAAGGCTTGTAGTTTTTTTCGAATTTTAATTTTTATTTTTGTATTTTACATGGTTTTATAAAGAAAAAGTTGCACTTTACATTTTTATCATAATTTTAAAAATTTATTGTCCGTTTATATGCATTTAAAAGAAAAAAAAGCGCATTGACGTGCAAAATAGGCACTTTTACACCCAAGGTCCGCACTTGACTTTTCCAAGGGAGCAGCGTCAAGTCAACGATGTGAATCTTTGAAAATTGAAGCTAGGGAAGCACGCGGGGGGATAGCCCCCCCCCCCACCCCCGACTTTTTTGGGCCTTATCTCCGACCCTCATCCCGCGGGAATTCGGGGATGAAAATGCACCCCTAAAGATACCATTTTGGACCCAACTGTTAAGAGAATTTGGCAGAGAATTAGTTACCGTCCCTGTCCTCGCGAGGGTCGCCACTCTCCACCCTCGCGGGAATTCCTGCAGCCCCTAGTTATTATACTATATGATTCAAAACTTGTTGGCTGAAATTTAATTTTTTTTGCAACCTATAGATCTTTTTTACCTCCATTCATATGTCATTTCTGTCATCTAAAAAAATGAATGTCACCATGAGCTAAAATGCTTTGAATAATGAATTAAAAAATAATAACAAATAAACAATTTTATAAACAAATTTTATTCCATCATTTTTTGGCAAAATTTTACACCCAAAATCACACTCACAAAGTGGTGCGAACTGCGAATGTGATGATGATACCAAAAGCTCGATACATTTTATGAAAAAATTTTTAACCAACTCAAAAAATTGCCAATTTCTTCACTAAAAAAGACAAGAAAAAAAAAGAAAAAAAATTTTTACAATAAAGCTCTTTAATAAGAAATTTAAAAAGGAAACAAAAACAAAAAATCATTTGATGACATTTTTCCTTCTTATTTGAGACTTAAATTGACGTTTTACAGCTCATAGAATATTTTACAATTTTCTCGAGGATATAGTACTTCGCTACCTAGTAGCGAAGTGTCCGATTTAAGGGACATTTCATTAGAAAATTTTTGAAAAAATTTGACCAAAAAATATGAATTTCTTTAAGAAAAATAATCCTCTTCATTTTATTCTTTATTTTCACTCATTAAGCATCGTGGGGGAGGGCAGCTAGAGAATATTTTTGAGATTTTGGCCCTTTTTGAGGTTTGAGAACTTTTTTGCTAAGGTTTTTTGGGAAAATTTTCTTTATATTGAGGGGCCGCCGGGGAAAATTTTGTAATTTTAGGTTAATTCCTTGCGAAAAATGGTCAAATTTTTTCCAAATTTTCGCAGAAAACCCCAGAATATCCAGTGTAAAAAAGTCTCATTTTCCGAGAATCAAAACCCAAGATCGAGACTCGAGACCGAGACCCAAAAAATCCGAGAAAAATCTCGACTCGAGAGTCGAGATCGAGAATCTCTAACGTCACTACCATCTCGATATCGCCTATGAATACATGATGACTTTACATAGTGTCATAGTGACCCGGCTATCTACGGCAATCGGCGGGGCTTAGGTAAATCAAAGTTCAATAGGTTCCGGCTGAAGCATTATTAGTATTTTGATGTGGATTCTTATATTCTTAGATACTTTTGGGCTCATCAAAAGTGAGTTCAACAATAAAAATTGGCATCGAAAACTAATAACCCTTCAACACACACCTATTGAACCGGAGTGACCCGTTTGAATTTTATATAGTATAAGAAAGTCGATTAGCCATTTTTGATCAAATCACCTTGGTTATTAAATTGAAAATTTTAAATATAAAATAAAATTATTTTTCATTAGTGGTATCGAGATGGTATGGGTGGTATCGAGATGCGCTACCAGCTCGATACCCGGTATCGAGATGGTAGGCGGTCTTTGAGGACTCGTTTACTTTCTTTTTTTCGTGCATCAAGAAAAATTAGATAATTAATAAATTTTAATTTATTAATTATCTAATTTATTTTGATTTTTGAAAATATTCGATTTTTTATTCGATATTCGGTCATTTTTGGCACCGAATATTTTATATTTTTGGTATCCGATTAGAACCGTCGAATATTCAATTTTCAATTTTTTTCTCCGGTGATCAATCATATCCCTGATTTCAATTTCAACTCACCTATATCTATTAATGATTGTGAGTTAACTTTTTAGCATCACATTTAAAACATTAAACCTTTCTAATGATGTCATTACGCTTTTTCTAAAGCAAGGAAGGCTCCCCGGGGAGAGTTCTCCGAGGAAAATTTCCCTCGTCTTTCTTTTACTACGGACCAGCCTGTCCCATCCCATCCCCAACATTTAAGCAATCATCCGCCGGTGATTCATTTATTGTATGCATCCATTGTTGGTATTGACAAATAAATAAATAAAATTTCGCCTCCCATGGGGTGGTGGTTAGAGAAACGTGGACAAGGAAAAGGGAGGCGCTAAACCATGACTTCTCTATTGGAAACAAAACGAACGATTCTATCCCCGCCATCTTTAATCATCTTTTTTTCTTTAACCCGCGCATCATTTACATACAGAATACAGACCCACCACCACCTCCCAATCCCCCTCCACCCTTCGTCGCAAGTAGGGTCAGCCCTAAGGACTTAAGGTGAGATTTCATATGAGGGGGGGGGGGGGGGGGGAGGGGGAGAGGGGAAGGGTGCGAAGTGGGTACAAAAAAAGCAAATTTTTTAAACAAAAGTCCAAATTCTCAAAAAATCAGTGTCACAAAATGGTTAATCCTCAAAGTATCATTCGTAGGGGTGCTTTCGGTACGAGTTCTTTGGGCAAAAAATGGGTTCATACTTCGTACGCGTACCGCACATTTTGAGGCCCTCGTACTTCGTATTTGTAGTATGAAGTATGATTATAAAGTACGAGTTCCGAGCAGAGATTTTAATCCGAAGATTCTTGCGATGATGGATAATACAAATGTAAAATGCATACAGTAATTGACTTGACCGATGCACCAGATTATGGCGTGACACTAATCCTGCTCGAGCTGCCATCAAAGGATCTGCTCAAATTATGCGCTTTGGTTTGCCATTAAATTAAAGAAATAAAAACTCATTTTTAATTTTTCCGATAATTTATAATCATTTTAATCTGAACTTGCAAAAATTTCTTATATATATATTAACTTTTCTATAAATCTTTCAGTATTTTTAAATATTAAAGTAAATTTATTAGCCATATTTACATTAAAAAAAATAAAAAAAAATTTCCAATAGGGTCATTATAGTTCCTAAATTTAGGTTTCCAAACAATGGTATCGAATTCTGTCCACCAAATCCTTTTGAATCACCAAATCGCAAAAGGACGACTACAAACTTGAATGGCGTCTTTTTTCCGGCCTTTCTCTTCACTCCTACCAGAACATTAGCCTCAAGAAGCCTTTTTCACGCAATTTCGTGCGAGACTCATGGGATTTGACAAAAAATAATGCACAATGTTACCAACGCGATTCCCGGTGGTAATTTAGCGGAGAAATAGTGTGGAGTTCGAATCCAATCGGGTTTGTACATTTAACATAACCAAGGGTATGGAAAGAAAAATCAAGAAATTAGTAAAATAAGTGAGCAATTATCAAATTTTCTCTGGTGATCCTTATCGGTATCTTTTTTTGCTCGTCAGTAAATGTGTTGTCCCACTAGAACTTTTTCTGGCAACGGGTTAGATTCGGTAGCAGTGTTGGGAAAATCAAAATTTTCGGTCAAAATTTTCCCATAAGGAAAAAGCTCCGGTTCCGGCTCTGCCTTTACAAAAAAATTCGGCTCCGGACTCCGCTCCGCCTCCGGCTCCGACCCTTAAAAAATTTTGACACCGGCTCCAGCTCCGAAGCGGAGCCGAGCTGGAGCCAGAGCTTTTCCCGACACTGTTCGGGAGTGTTACAAAGTAGAAATTAGCCATCTTTTTAAGGTCTATTTTTTCGAAATTGCTTAGAACTTAAATTTTAACAATTATTTAACAGTAACTTTCTGCAATAAAAATTCCGGTTTAATCCCGATATTATTGTTTAAAGAAGTAAAACGCGGATTGAAGCACCCCCGCGATTATTTGATGGACTGCTACCAGATCCAGACACTGGCGAAGTGGTTTCCATGTGTTTGGCAACCAGCTATACCTGGTTCCAAAGACGCATTATTATCAAATTGGAAGATGAGGGGTTAACGGTAAGGTTTTCATTCGGGTTTGAAAAAAATTAAAAATATTGAACAAATTAAACAAGCGAAAATCATCATTGAAATTGCAATTTGCAAGTGCTATCAAAAAATACATAATTTTATAGACAAAATATGTACTTTTTTAATTATATATTTTTTGAATTTTTTGAGAGAAAGATGGTTATTTTGAAAACCCATTAATAGGCAAAAAATGAAAAAAATTGCCAACAAATGAATTTTTTTTTGTTTTTTGCAACTCTTTTGTTCTAAAAATAGTTAAAAAATAAAAAATGGAAAAAAATTGTTTTTGGTTTTCAAATGAAAAGGGTTCCCCTGTTAAATTTGTGGGTTTTCAAAAATTAACGTCTTTCTCTCAAAAAAATCCGTCAGTAGAAAGAAATAATTTTTTAGTGATTCCTTAAACACCATACTTGCCAATCTTGTCCGAAATCGAAATTTAAATGTTTTAAATGGATTTATTGCAAACCTTAATTTTTTGTAATTTTATTATTTTTAGAATGAGATCATGGACAATTTCCACCCTATCTTAATTGTTTCTGATCTGGTGACCAACCGTTATGATTGCGGTTCGGTGTATGAGTCAGCTCTCGGAAAACTCGGATATGTTTATGTCAGATGAGAGAGCATCATCCCATTTCTGGCAAGAAGAACCATTGGAAGCGAACAAATCTGGACAGAACCAGCAATTTTACACGAAAATGAATTTTTCACAATGGGAAGGTAAGTGGTTAGAGTTTTTTTTGTAAATTCTTCAGAAAATATTAAAATTTTTATGGTTAGATTTTATATTAATCCTCCTAGCTACGTTTTCCAGTGAGGCGAAAGAAAAAATGATAAAAAAGGATGTGAATTTTTGGAGGCACAAAATATAATTTAGCTTTTCCCCAATTCAATTTTCTATTTTAGAAGAGGGCTGGCGCAAAGTGGAACATGTGATCAGTGAATATCCGCCCGGGATGCGCTATTTGTACATTAGTTGTGATGGCAAGGACACACAATTCTGGGCAGGCAATTACGGGTCAAAGATGGCCAAATTCGTCGTCAAAGCACTGTGTCAACCAAATTCGTAGGCCGTCAATTGATGTAAAATTCAATCCTTTCATTCATTTTCACTAGGTTTTATGTTAAGTAATAAACTTCCAGATATATTAAAAAATCTTATTTCTTATTCGGATAATCATTTTTACTTAATCCGTACCAAATTGGTACTTATCTAGTGAGTTTCAAATTTTTCCCCAAATTTAAAATAAAATCCCATAAATTCACCTAAATCTAAATGATATTTCTGTGGTAATTTTTTACGCTGAATCCTATTCTAACGTCATTTTGACGTAATGTTTCATCTGAGGTCACTTATTGACTCTGATGTCAAAAAAATAATAATATTTCAAATTCATTGTGGTAATTATTGATGCTGAATTCGATTTGACTTTGCATCAAAAATTGACGTCAGATGATTGATTCATTTCGTCAAAACAGACGTCAGAATTGAATACAGTCCAAATAAAATAAATTAATAAATAAAGAAAAAACAGTTTGACTAAAATTGTCGATATTTTAATGTTTTTTTTAAAAATTACCATAGTATAGAAGGTTTTACGGGAAAAAATATTTTTGATTTTTTTTTGAAAAATTTGTTTAATTTAGCACTAACATATTTATAGATGCCGGTGAGCCGAGGAGGATTCAGATAGAAAAGGATTCAGCGTAAAAAATTACCACAGCGACGTCATTTAGATTTAGGTGAATTAATTTTTAAGGTGAATTAATAATTTTTTTTAAGGTGATTTTTTTTTAGGTGAATTAATAATTTAATAATTTGGATTTTATTTTAATTTTGTGGAAAAATTTGCCACTTAAACTAGATAAGTACCAATTTTGCACTCGACATCGATGAGTTTTAAAAAAGCAACTGATTGTTCAAATAAATAAAGGACAAACACTAATGAAAATTCTCTAGGTTACAATAATAAATGTAAATAAAAAATTTTTAATTAAAATTTAGAAAGTTGAAGAGAAAAAGTGAGCAAATTTTTCAAGTTTTCTCCGGCGAAGCAACCCCATTACAATGGAATTTCTTAATTTTAACTATAGATCGACATTTTGAGAAAATAAGTACCAGTGTCACGTATCAGTAGGTAAGGGGTACACGCATAACGTAATCACGTGCAAAACACGGTGAACAAACCAGTACGTGATTCAGCACATTTGATAATTAAGATTCAGTAGTTAACGATTGTAGCATAAAACGAATTATGGGTTAGTAATCCTGAACCATATGCTAATTGCTAATCAATGTGCCAATGCGTGGAAGTTCATACTACTATTTTAATTTTTGTAACCCATTACATAAATTCCTGAATTAATATAATCATAAAATTCATTTCTACTTTTGGAACAATTTTTCAATTCAACGCTCAAACTCTTGTGATTTATTAAAAATAAGATACTTGATAAATTGGATTTCTTACGCACATTTTTATGCTATTTTGGAATTTTCTGAAAACTTACTTGTTAGTTAGACTTAAATTTCATATATCTTATTTAATACTATTCATAAAAAGTTGCTGGAATTAGATTCCATGTTAACTATATGCGGATTGGTGAAAAATAAACCTGGTATCCTATTAAAAACACAAATATTATTCACCTTATCTGATCGATCAATTGAAATTTTTAGAATAGGAAATTGTTTCCACTTGAAGTTTACTTTTTTACCGGAAAATTATTTAGTTTGAATGGTAATATCATTTTTATTATATATCATTTTATGAACCATAGCAAGATCCCCTATATCTCGCCTAATATTTAACCTTTTAAGGCAGCGTACTTTAAGTCTTTCGTAATAAGGGCTTTTAGCCAATGTACATTTATAAAAGGCGTTTCTCATGAAAAATTTTTCTAATCTTCTCCAATTTAATTATGTTTTGTTTTTGGTTCTTTTGTAGATGATTTTATTGAACAATATGCCCTAAAAAGTTTCTTTTTTTAATCTGTTTTCAGCATTTTTCAATTGAATAACTTTTATTCTTTAAAAAGACTGAGATCTAATAACTGTAGCATTCTCGTGCTTTTTATCGGGTTTTCAGCATTTTAGGATAAGTTGACCAAAGTTTTTTTAAAAGCTATAATTTTAAAAATCACATTCTTTAATGCAATCTTAGATTTTTTTTTATCAAAACAATCATTAGTCCGATACAGTTCACATCCAATTTCAAGAACTTTAATCAATTTAAATACAGGAATAATTACTTGAATTCACGTTCTAATGTTTAAAAAAAACAATATACTCAAAAAGACCATTAAAAGAGACCAACTTAAATATTTTAAATCATCAGTTAAGATCAACTCATCAGTTGACGAATACAATCTGAAATTTATTTTTTCCAAATTGTTCTGCTGTGCCATCATCGCCATTATTCGTCAAATATTTAATATTATTTATTAATTTTTAGTCTAAATAAAATCCCGACAATATTTTGTAACCTATTCGAAAATTCCATTTACAAAATTTTTTGAATTTTCTATTATTTGTGGATTTTTTTAAAGCTCTTAATCAGCCTTTTAACATTTCATGTCCATTTTTATCCTTTACATAATAATAGAAAAATATGTAAGAGGAAAATCTAACGGTAAACAGCTTTGTTTTTATAATAATACAGTGGAATGGAATGAATAGGGGTTTCCGGTGCAAAATATCTCATGTCAGTTTGTTTTCGCTTGCTCTCCTTTGGATTCACTCTTCTTCTCCCTTCTTACCTAATCATAATCATCATCTTCTTCCTGTTCTTCAACAAGAAGGATCAGCTTTTGGCCATTGCTTATCCCGCATTTCTCCAAAGTGAGGTGTCCACTCAATTCCTGACCATGTTCCGATTTGTACAATTTTTCAAACTTCGTGGGCATGTGCTCCCGTAATGCGATCTTTTCCTTCACATCTTCTATGGTTTCCCAACCGTAGACATCCAGCTCAAGAACTTGGTAGATTATCGGACTCGTCAAATGTTCTCGGTCCTCCACCTTGATGACCATTTTCCCTTCACGACCATTTTGATTCTTCGCATTACATATTTCCTTCTTCATGACTGGTGATGGATTTCGAGATCAATCATGCTCCGGGTTCTGATACCGCTATCATACAATGTTGAGTGATCATCCAATTGCTGCTCAGCATCAAACTTTTAACCGCCAAAACTATTAATTGTTTAAGTTAAATGAAGATGTGCTAATTTGTCGGAAACCTTGAAATAATTTTTCTATTCATTTAGGATCAGTTTATGTTTTCTGCATGCTAATTTTGTAAATGATTTCTTAATGTGACTAGAATGACTAAATTTCCCCAGCTCGAGACTGAGAAACGACCCCGAGAGTCGAGTTCGAGACGGAGAATTCGAGAAACTCCTATTTTTCACTTGAAAAATGCACCAAAAAGTTCAATTATCAAAAGTTCAAAAGTTAAGATAAAAAAATTTAAGGCAAAAACGTAAGGAACATAGAGACAAAATTAATCCGACATAATAAATTTTAACTTACATGGAAAAACCTTTAACTTCTAATGTCATTTTCAAAATTCTATAAAAGTAAAAATCAATAATAGGAAAAAAATAAAGGAAAAATTATCAATGGAAATTTTTTAATAAGAAATTAGCCAAAATTTTTACGAAAGTGGATTTGGAGGGGTCTGTTTTTTTAAATTTATGAAGGTAATTAAAAATTTATGAAGATAGTTAAAAAATAAAATTTGTTAATAAGTGATGTCGAGTGTTGATGGCTGCCTCATTAGGGAATGCTGGAAAAAATTTCAGTTTTTAGCCTTTTTGGCTTAAAATTTTTCCTTTTGGCTTAAAATTTTTATTTCACATGGAATTTAAAATTCTATGTGAAATAGCAGAAGTGTAAGCCATAGAGTCCCGGAAAAAAGCTTCAGTGAAATATAAAGGCAGAAGAGAAAATTGTTCATAAATAAAAAATTAAGTCAAAGCAGGCATTTTCAATGTTTGTTTAAGGCCATTTCAACTGGTGCCATACTGATTGTTTTTCCTGCTGCACATCAATTCTTATTGTCTGTGTCTGGCTCGTTTGTTTTTAAACCACACCTGTAGATCGAGAGAGAATGACAATTAATAATTATATGGTTAAGGTAGCTCGGGATTGGGTCCCGGCCGATTTTCATCAATGGGATTTCTCAGTCAATCCTGAATCCCAATTCCCGTATCCCAAAAAAGGATTAACCCGAAACCCCGAGAAGTAACACAGATAACACTGTAAAATTTCATAGAATTTTTTTTGTAACTTTTGATTTAATGAGAAAAAAACTTTTTGGAAATTTTTTATAGGATCATTGAAAATCGGAAATTTGTGATCTCAAGTCCGAGAGGGATTGGCCATTTCGGGATTTTGATCCTGAATCCCGAAGATATGGATCCAGGCCAGAACCCGATTCCGAGATACCCTAGATATGGCACCCTCCCCGTGGATCGCGTGTATGCTGATGTTGAATTAATTAATGTTAATAAAGAAAAGCTGAATTCGGAACTATGATTATGATATGATCCGTTGGTTTCCGGACATGATTATGATTATTTCGTGCTTCAGACAACTTTGTCCTTTAACTCAGTTGCAATCGCCGGGAAAAATTAGGGTAGTGGCCCTTCTTGAATTCTGAACAATTAGTTCTTCAAAATCGTTGTAACTGCACCAATGTTTTCCTGGTCGAACCTTTTCCGGTCACTAACTGATCTCTGATCTGCTGATCAGATTCCCGGTTAGCTTCAGGTCAGATCATTTTAAATTGACCTGACCGACCTTCCAATCACTGATCATTTGACCTCCATTTAAAGAGAATCGGTCAAAAAATCACAAAATTTCTTTCATTTCTTCAGTTAAAAGTTGAAACATATTCAAAAAATAAAATTTTCTTAAAAAACTCCCGTAAAAATGTTGAAAATTTTGCTTTTTCAAAAACAGAGATCTAGAAATAAAATCAGAATCCCATGGAAATTTTTGCCAAAAATATTGAAAAAATAATGCGTAGAAATTTATAAAGAGGACTCAAATTTTCAAATTTGAATTTCAAATTCAAATTTTCAAATTTCAATTTGGGAGTTAGGGAATAATTTGGCGAAAATTTTCGATTTTAATTAGAGTCTTATTTCTTAAAAAACTTTCTTCATAACTAATTTTTTTTTAATTCGGAATAAATGCTATTTCCAAAAGTGCGTTTTTGGTCTTTTTTTATCAAATTTTCCGTCACAGATTGGCTGATATGACCAAGAGCCCAATTAGCAGGTCAGATCATGTCAGGTCATAGATCACATGGCAGTCAGCGACCGAAGCCGGTCAGACAAGAAAACTCTGATCGATATAAAATCAATTTTGGTGAATTCCCCAAAAATGTGCCCCCGACAATTCGGGATCCATCCCCCGCTGTCCCTCACCTTTCTCCAGAATCTCGAGTTGTTCTTTTGTAAATGATGTACGGTAGTGCCGGCCAAAATTTGGCCGTACAATTAGCATGTCAACGGGCTTTTGATTTTGTTGCTGCCAAATGCCTGAAAAGGCCAAAACTGGATCAATTTTTGTATAAGTAGCTCTTCAGGTACTTTTCAGTTTACTTCTCCTGGAAATATTTTGTCCTTAAAATTTAAAACCGTAGAAATTTAACATGTGCTATTCCAATCTGATGTCAGATTTATTGTGAGATTTTTCAATCTTTAATTGAATAGAAATGAAAATCATGGATTTGATGAAATCATACCACTAATCTGACATTCGATTCGGATTCATATATGTTCTAAAAGTATTAATTTTTATAGGAAAAATATTTTTAAAAAATTCCAGAGGTGGGTAAACTGTAAAACCCTAATCAGTCTTTCTTTAGTCCTAAATTTCTCTAGGCAAAAAATGAGAAAGATATTCATTGAGGACTAGGTCAATGAAATCACATGATTTTTGTCGTGTCCGGTCATTTGAGCGCCAGACATTTGCGCGCCATTCATTATAACTCGGTTTAAACGTAACCTAGAGAAACGTTTTTGATATAAAAAAATAGAGCAAAAAATTAGCTAAAAATGAGCCTAAGCTCATTCGAATTGATCAACTTTGAAAAAAAGTTATGGCGAAATAAATGTTTTTGACCAAATTCGCAGTACATATTTTGGCCAAACTCTTTTTAGAGTTGACCAAGTAAGGTAATAAAAAAATTTTAAAGGGTCCAAATTCTAAAAATTCTCCGGTGGGCCCTGTCGGCGGGACGACCTGTTTATGCGAAGTGGTCTGTTTTGTGGTACCGCAGGGAGCGAAGTTAGCAACCAAAAAAGTGCATTTTTCTTAAGCAAAGGACCTATCAAAATTTTCTCCGGCATTCCCTATTGGGACCTCCGGACTTTCTCCTAATGCGAAAGTGGTCCATTTTATAAAGATAATACAAATTTTTGGCTTCGGGAAAGACCACTTCGCAAACGAAAAATGGAAAATTTGTTAAAAAAATTTGCTCCAGGAATTAAATTTTGGCAAA